>SNQN01003599.1:45269-59668 GCA_008642245.1 Bassia scoparia | reverse complement strand
CCAAACGACCTAAAAGCTATACAGTGTCTTTAAGTCTACAAATATGCACACAACTTATCCTAAACTAACCACGCCAACATGATGATTGAGAGTTCAATATCCTACCTGAGCGCGCTCTCCAGTTCATAGCGTATCCACTTTTGAATTGTCGGTGGGTTAGTCAAAAAGACTGATACCATGCTAAAAGTTAGAGGCTTGTGGATCCAGTTTTTCACCCACTTAGCAATAGTGATTTGTCTATGGCCAAGATACCTCTATAGCAACACGCTAGATTAGTTAACACGTGCACACACGCTAATGGGCGGGATAGGGACTTACCTGTCGAGCCATTGCGATGCAAATCTAAGCAATCGCAAACCCAAACCAAGGTAGTATCCACCCCTTGTATGTAGTCATCCGGAGCAGGTTATAGAACATGCCCATACTCGAAGGGACCAAGGTGCCTAAGTTGTGACTGTATGGCGTCGGCGGATCACAGTAAAATGGAAACAAATATTTCATTAAACGTTGATGATTGGAATTACTGAAGATCTTTTCAAGTCTGTTCCACTTCACATAAACGGTGATATATCCCCAGTGAAGTCGTGCAAATTGTTTTGATTAGGCACTTAAGGACGATGGGCCCGCGCCCTCGCGTTACTATAGCACGGCGCGCGGACGTCATTGGTACTACATCGGAGGTGCCTTGCGTGGGCTTGAGCCACCGGAACACCGCACCCCTGAGGACGTTGAATTGGTAGTGTTGTCGAGTAAGGGAGTCAGCACACCGTAGTCCTATCAAAGTTATTCAAGGAACGGACACCCCGAAACGTTGGTTGCAGCCAAAATAAATGCCCCAACGTTACTGAGAGATCCAGGGAGTAACCAGAATTGTGTGGCGTTTACACCGGAATGAGCGAATATAATCAGGGCTAGAAGAAAAAAATTGATGGCGTAAGGAATACAAGATGTCTTACGCAACTTCTCTAAGAACGGGTAAGATGACATAGTGCGCGATAAGGAGTTGTATCCAGAAGACATGTGAGACCCTACTCTAAAAGTTTAGTCCCCAAAAGAGTATTCAGTGATGAAACCATAACCGCGATCTCGCGATTGTTTCGACTTAGAAAAAGTGCTTTGAAACTTCACAACAAGTTGAAAATACCTGGGGTCCATACTCGGAACTATTGAGCAAAGGAACAAAATAAAAAAGGGGCAAAAAACATTTCTTTAATATTTTCATTTTAGTTTTCTTTCATATTTATAGATTTTTTAAAATAATTTTAATTTAGAAGAAATAAAAGTGTTTAAGGTTTGAAGTCAAAACAGATAGGAGTACGGTTTTACGAGTGCATAAGTCCCAAAACTACGTCTGCATTTTAATGCACGTGCAGAACTGAGCCATAAAAACCCCTAAGCCTTGAGACGAATAATATTACGCAGAGAAATGCAGCGTATATACGCTTAGAATACAGAGCGTATATACGCACCATAGCAGCGTGATATGCGCAGCAATTACGGACTTCCTAAAATTTCATATAGGGAAAGTGAGCATAACCTACAGCGTATATACGCTAAATGTCCTTATGAGCGTTATTAGTGTACGCAGTAAGCAATAGAAGCTTGATAGAGAAGAGTGCAGCGTATATACGCTCCTCTGTAGCGTATATACGCTCCATACTTACGCTACGTATTGCTCAATACTCTTTTTACGGAATGATGTGAATCACTCAATTTTGGGGTAATTTTTGCCTACTTCACACGCTATTTGCAAGGATCGGGGGGGATGAAGTTGTCTAGTACTTCGGCTAATTGACATGAGTGCATTTCCACTACGACTTCAAAACGCGATCAATAGGAATTGCCATTTATTTGTTTTTTTTTGTGGGGAAAGTCAATTAGAAGCGCGCGGGTCACCTCCAACGCATATGAGCAGTCACGGCATGCATAAAAACAACAAAACACAATAAACACCTAACATATTAAAATAAAAACTCCATCACAAATATTCAAACTCATACATGCAGTCTTAGGACATACCAGCTCTTTATAGTATACAAAATCATTATGCATTCAATATCATACAACGAGCCCGCCTCACCGTTTCTAAGCTCCACAGCGCGTCTCACTAAGAGTATGCACTAGGTGTTACTGAGGTGCACCCCCAGTCGCGGCGAGACTTACCATCTTCCTGAGTTCATGAAGCGCGACTACCACCTGGGTCAATAATTCTGGAGACATGATGATGGGTGTCGCCGCACTCGAGGAACGGCATCATGGAAGCACTAGATGGGCTGGGGGCCTGAATGCGAGAGACGGTATTGAGAACACGAACTGTGATTCCTGCCTGAACAAGCAAAACTGTAGTCGTAGAACTGAGACATGGCAAATGAAGTACTTGAGGCTGCAGACTGCTGTTGACTTTGTTGACTCTGAAATACAAAAATAGCAAAGCAAAGTTGAAGTATTTTCAAAAATGCTAAGCCACGTAAAAACATAAAACATCACAAGTTGTCTGTGGTGAAGGATCAACGATGCCCAATGAGCTTGTCGAGTCTCTCAAGTATCGCTTACAAGGAAATCAATCACCCTCAGGCAGACGTCGCTCCGATCCTGCTCCGTTAAACTGGAAGCACGTCACAAGCGTAACTCTACACAGATATAAGTGATAATCATAGAAGAAAATAAACATTAGTAAATACACACAAGCTCTTATCTTCGAACGTCATTTATAACGGTGGCAAAGGAACGTGGGTAGCATCAAGCTCGCTGCCTCAGGCGCCTCATCCAGCGGGTGCTCGCATGCCACTGGGACCGATCCGCCATCATAACTATGGTAAGAAATCTAGCGAAAAGGTTAGAGTACAACTCCATCCGCAAAATCATTGCTTTACCAAAGCGAGAAAAGCTGATTAAAAATGGCATCGACTAAGCAAACAAGTCCAGAATACCAAAGAAGGTGCAGCGTACCCAGGAGTGCGAGGAGAAGATGAAGCCTTTGACTTAGCAGGATTCCAGCGCGATGGGTTTATTAACAACATATCTTCACTTATAAGCCACACCCCTCTTTTTAGTTAAGTAGAAGAAAAAAGCTTAGTGTGTGTATTCAATGCTCTCAAAAGAGCAGCTTCTAAGTGGTGCCCGCCAAGTCATGTGTTGTGAAGGTGTTGGCATCTGGTATTTTCAAAATCAAAGAGGGATCTTGTGCAGGACCACAGTGTGAAAATTCGTTCGAAGGCATAATATGCCTCACTACAACGTTCACCAATAGCAAAATCCGCGAGTGAAACAGGTAGCGTCTTGAACACCCGACGTTTGGTACCAGGTCATGGAGAGAGCGACGTAAAAGAAATTAGGAGCAGCAACTGAATGATTCAGCTCCGGCCCATGAAAGGAAAAGACAAGCCTGCATAACACATATATAGCTTTTAGAATAGAAGCAGATGTGAGAAATAGTCACAAATATTGAAAGTGAAAAAGCGGAGGGAAGAACACCCAAGCGGCGCACCATAACAATACGTACCTCTAGTCCACGCTTCATACGTTTGATCTTCTTACGAGTGTTTCTTATCATGTAAGCACTCTTGTGAGTCTCAAAGCCTCTGACGCCCAGACTGACGAATCGCCAACAGCTCATGCAGTCGGCGATACTTAGATCTTGTAGAGGCCTGATGGAGCGGTGTGGGGCTAGGAGGGCGAATGATATATTACATTTGAGGCCCAGAGCTTGTCAATAAACTATCACAATGTAAAGTCGACACTGTCAAGTAAAAGAAAAGACAAATGATACAAATGCAATGAAAGTAATATCCTAACGAAGTCTCTAATTCTATCCCACTGCAAGCGAATGGGGCCTCTAAATCGCCACCCTCTCACATCCGCCACAATCCTAAATTACCGGCAAGGCCTTTTTCTCATGCTCACCAACGAGCTGAGAACCCCAACCGGGCCCCAGTTCATAACTTTGAACGACGTCCAAATCCACATCCAAGAAGAAGCAACCTTGTACAACCGCCTATCAATTGCACACGATTCTAAGCCAGCCGGCAAATACCTGCTTATTCGGGAATAAAGGGCGGTACCCAAAAAGCTGTTGAGATCTGTATCAACGGAGCAAGATGATGCGAGCTTGCTGTGGACCCTCTCAGTAACTAATTGTGAGCTCCATTCCAACAATCACGAAACTCTTAATGAGTACTCTCATTATTGTTTCTTTTAAAACACACTTGTCTTCTCCTTCTTCGTGACAAAGGAAGCACAACAATTTTAGGGACCAAGCAGTCAGAGGAATTTGTGGCTGGAATTCTGAACTATGGTGTACCGAGAGGGGTCAATTCACCACAGTTGCCCGGGTGAAAGTCAGGGCCTGGCTATTGAGCATAAAAAAGTCAAAGGGTGGATAGTACAATTCCACCCCCGGAAAAGTATGAAAAGTGCTCTGTTGCCTGTTCCCAGACACCACACTACCAACAAGAGTGCTAAGCGCGCCAATGGAGACGAAAGGGAATAGTAGGACACGGTCAGCTAAACATCAGGTCATATCTTTGATTGAGCTCTCTACCCAAAATGAATGAACCCAGTATTCTCATGAGTCGCCAATAAGGAGGTCCCGGATCGTCCTTTTCACGGAGAGTGCCTCTGCACCAGAAAAAGTCTAACACAACTTCGACCAGTGAGACGTGAACCATGTCCTCAGCCTGCCTCTCTCATTATATTTTCTGCAGGCAAAGCAAACTTCAATAATTATACCACATCACAACGCACAAGGATATAGGAAGAAAGGAACATCGCTTACAAATCCCTGAAAGAGGCGAGACGATGATATGCAGGTTCTCACCTTTCGCACCCATAAACTGCATCCGGAGACCATGCGGTGTAATTTGCGAAATTCGGCATTTCCAGGCAAAGTATAAAACTTTCCATAGAAACGTAGACAGTGTGAAAGTAATGGAGTCATGAAATAATCTATTGCCTCCTCCTAGAATCTCCTCCATTAAGTTCCGCCATCCTAACCAAAGAAAATACAAACAATGAGGAAAACAAAATCATGAATGAGCTCTTTAAATGCTTATTTAATAGGCATGAAGTTTGGGTCAGAGAAGCTAAAGTAGACGGCGCGTAGTACACGTCTGATGGACAATACCAGAGAGCACCTAGAAGTGGGTAATAGCCGTGCCCTAAGGAAAGAAGTCGCGCCTTAAGGTGGTGATGATTTTTTGCAAAGGTAGAAGGGACCAACGAAATACAAAACCCACCCAAACTCTTACCCAACCACAAAAAAAAAATTATATAAATTAAATTGTTTGGGGGGTATTCCTCACCATTTATATATAGTCGGCAAATAACAGTTCTAATTATTGTTCTTACTGAAAACCCCACACGATACATGTGAACACAGCCCAAGAGCAACAGTCGAATATCTGAACTTCAAAGGCTATACAATACATGAGTAGCATTGGAACAAAGATTTCGACAGTCTGTCATGTACTTGAGTCCGTGTTGAACAAAGCATCAACCGATTGGTCACAAAGACCGTGGATATCCCAAAAATCCAATAACCACATTAATCAGACACACGTAATCAGGTTTAAATTGATATTAACAATGTTTTAATGGCACTCAGTGTTTGATGAAAGCAAGATAACCAATGGAATGTTCATTCGCAAGAAATATCGGAGGGCTATGACTATAAATCAGTATTGATTCATTAAAAATAAGCTATATAGCATAACTACGGAATTGATTTGCAACATATACCAAGCTTTAACACCATGGCCAGATGTTTTTGATTTCAAAGCAATGAAAGCAAATGTGAATTTGACATTCAGTATCGCATCAACAAGATGGCAAAGTTAATATCATCAAAAGATTATACTGTGATCCTATTTAATAGCGTGTTTAACAATACAAGACCAATAAAAAGAGACAAAAATTCATGTTCCAAAGCGATCCTTATTAAGGCCCTTTCACGTCCCAAAAGTGACTCCAGTCATCAAATATTCAAACCAAAAAAAATCATCTTAATCGTAGTTCAACCACAAACAAGGAAAATTCATATTCAAAACAATCCCACATAGAGCAAACCATTAGAGCCTACACATTACTCCAGACAGTATCCTTATCAACAAGACTAAAAGATTTAGCCAAAAATTGAGATAAAGAATTCGGACCAAAAGAAGTATTAGAGCGACTCTGTTCGAGCAACCACCTTGTTCAAAATTGCCACTCAAGGCTTCATCTCAAATTCAAAGCAAAAAACAAAGCAACAAGCATATAGCATACGACAAAAGTTACACAAATGCCAAAACAATTGCAACGCACGGAGACTTTACTTATAGAGACTGCGATAAAATTAGTCGAGCATAGCTTGAAGTTTATGAAATATGAATTCAACCCCTAAATCTGAAAATTGAGACAATAAGATTTCAGAATGGTCAAAGGGGGATTCTCAGTGGCTCCTTTATTACGTGAAATTTAAGAAGAAGTCAATTATTTCCTAAAAAAGACGCCAATGGCTTCTAACTTCTTTAGGCCAATTGAGAAATAATAAGCCCAAAGACATGTGTGGGCAAGATTTTGTGGAAGAACAAATGTTCCAAAACGCAGCAAACGCCCAAGGCTACTCCGGAAATGTTTGCAACCTCTGTACATGTGCGAAATGACAATTAAAAAGGAGCGAAACCTGTGTAACAAATTATGTACGCTCAAAATATAGCCCCAGCAGTAATGATATCGACGCTGAATGTTCCCTGTAAGATAAGTCATATGCAGCTATAGCAAGTGAATCGTATATATCGGTAAGTCAGACTTCAGCGTATATACGCTCCATATTGAAGCCTCGTAGCTGCAGCTTTACATAATAACCTTGGTGAGTAACGTCGCGCTATGATGAGTTTTGTTTCACGATCAATCACATTAGGGCAGCGAAACGGAATCAGTATCCCACCAACCTCTTCTCCATTCGGGGCTTAAAATGCCTCCAAAATATATTCAGGCAACACTTTCAAAACACCTTTGCAAACCTCTTATTTACAACATTACCCTCCAGACGCAGTTAACACACTACACAAAAATAGTCACCTAATTGTGTGTGGTATGAGATCCAAGACGTTCCACAAGGCAGATTTCAACATCAGACATTTCAAAGCAACCTCCAAAGCATTACAACACTCTTCTCGGTGTTGTGAATCTTCTCCCGCTCCAGAAATTCCACTTTAACGTATAGTCCCATTCTTACAGGTCCAAGATCTCCAGAAGAAAGAGCGATTCTTTAACTCGTGCGCCATACAAAAAATCATAAAATTGACATTGAATGAGGCTTTAAAAGCTTTTATATAGGTTGGAACTTTACAGCAAAACCATGGTTTCTTATGACGAATGTATCATGACGATTGCGTCTCCGCTACAGAAATCCAAGCGCAAACCATGCTTTCGGGAGGATCATTAACCCTTATCCTTCTTTAACCCGAGCCAACACACCCAAGACAAAAATTAACTTCAAGCCACTTTATTACGTTCAGCTCTTTCGGGTCTAACGATTTCTCCCGCTACAGAAAATCTCAAGCAATACATCTTTCGGACTAGATTTCTTCCCGCTACCAGAATCTCAAGCAAATACATCATTTCAGGTAGGGGAACTACGATTTTTTCGCGCGCTGCATAACAGATCAATCTGCGAAGCTATAATACATCTTATCCGGGTCTTGGTGAAATTTCTCCCGCCTACAAGTAAGTCTCGTCCCAAAATTATAAAAAGCCCTCGAGTACTCATCGGAATGTTTGAAAAAATCTCTCCGCTGACATAAAAACATATCTGCGACCTCAAAGAAGTATGCCCAGCGCTCTCTCTTTTGGGTTACACATGTGGTTTGCTCCACACGGACATCATAATCATACACGACATGGAAACGAGGCCTCTTCATCTAGGCTAAAAACTTAACCTTTGTTTGCATAATAGGGTTTAATTTTTTAGAAGTGTAGCGGCGAAAACCCCCTAAAAAATGCCGGGTAACCAGCGAAAAAAGAGGTAAACTACAGAGGGTACGCAGAACGTCTTAGATTGCTCTCCGTCCCGAAGAATCGTGATATACTTTGACTTTCGTCCCTTACGAGACTATCGTTCTTCAGACTCAGTCAAAGTGGGGCCTTCTGGTAGACACCCCAAAGTGTTCACCCTTCTAAAAGACAAGTACACCTAAGTGCATTGAAACAACCAAGTACCTCGTCTCGCGATTGTTTCGAAATTAGAATAGATAGTCGCTGTAGTACTCATCAATATAAGTGTGGTAACCAATAAACGTTTCAAATGGGCCTTAGGACATACTCAGGAGACTTAGTTGAGTCTAAAAGGACAAATAAAAGGAGGCAAAAACATTGTATTCTTTAAATACTATTTCTATTTTAGGTTTTTTCATTTTTCTATTTAAGGATTTTTTAAAATTTATGATTAGATAGATCTCTAAGTAATTTCCACTATTTCTATTACACACTCTATCACAATTTTTCTGAGCTCAAGTTATAGTATTTTTTGATTTTTTTCTGATTTTTATATTTTTTTCTATGATTTTGTTATAAGTTTATATTAACGCGATACAGAAGGTAAAAAAACAATAAGATACAGTCAATAAGTAAAGACACCGAGGATTAAAGTGACTCGCGAACCTTCCTAGAACACTCTAGGGAACTCTGCGTAGCAATGAAGCACCCAACAAAGAAAAGCGGTGCTCAAATAGCGTAGCGGCCCGCCATTTTTCACCATCCAAGCAACCCAAAATGATCACGAAATAAAAATCGGGGAATATTCGAATACAGTATTTGTCGATTTTTGGGGAAAAAATATATATACGCAGCCAGTTCAATCGATACCGATTCAATGATATACGCAGAGGCTGCGTATATACGCAGGGTTCTCTCTTCCCTCGAGGTGATAATTTCGCTTACACCTCGGTGGAATACACAATTATATTAAATGACGTTGCTGCCTTTGCTCATTCCGGAACACACGTCTATTCTCTACTCACTCCCCGCCTCTAACTTGTGCCGATAGATTGCTTTCTTAACTCTGCATACCTCTCATAAAACCTCTTCTCTCAAAGCACTCTAAATACACTTACCATATAGTTGAGATTTTCTGTTAAGGCATCGGAATTCTGTTTCGATTGATATAACAAGGCAAATAATCAAGGGTTTATTTCTAGATACTCTGCCACTAAACATACTCTTTTCATACATTATCATAGAGCTTAATAACCTATTAGCAAGTGATTCAATACTAAATTCTAACTACCTAAAAAACGCACTGTAGCACAAACTCAAACTAATCTCAATCGTTCCAATGCGTTATCATTAGATACTGTAGGATTGCTCATATAACGTTTTCAATGTTCTTCTCTATCATGAGTTTTGTGGACGTGTTCCTGTTTTATTTCATGTGGTATTTCTCTAAAACTATTATTTTTATTCAGCTTGTTCCCAATTCAAAATACTAACGAATACTTATCCCTTTCTATTGAAAGACCTTTAACTAGAGAGTGTTCAAAGTCAGAAAAAGGTTCATTTTACTCGCATCGTACTTATCATTAGAGACTAACATTTGTTTTGCTCTCTCTTTGGTATAGCGAGTCCAAGGCCGAGAGACAGAATTTCATATAATCGCTTCGCTTTTTATTACGATACTTAACTTTTGTTTGTTTGCAATTTACGGTTATAGATTTAGAGGATAGGTTTATGGTATATGTATGTTTTTGAAGTTCATATAATTTACGTCAGTTAGTATGTCATTGTTGGTATCATTGTTATATATTTTGCTCTAAATTAAAGACGCCCGAGAAATATATAGTGACACCACTTCTCCAATCAATTGATTATCATATTTATAACATATTTGAGACAACCGGTATATAATATCAGGGCCACCCCTTTCATAAAATCGTTGGCCATTAACTGGCACATTCAAAGGGTCGGTGCACGAGTAGGTCTAGTGGAGGTAGTCTCTCTGTACATAATAGAAACACACTATCAAAGTCATCTTTAGGGTTCAGATACGCTTCTAAACGGTCTGCGACCATAAAAGAAATGGTAAGTATAATGTGCTATTTCAGATCGTAACTCGTGTATGAATTATAATTGCAATCGACGTTGACCCAACTAGAAAGAGACCTAGCACGAAGAGGTACTTAACGGGGAAAGGCCTTGCTACAAAATACTGACGAAGCGAATTGGGTTACAAATCTGATTCGTTACCATAATTGTGCACCCGGAACCCACAATCAACTTGAGAGTTTTAAAATTAACTTTGGTTACTGGATCAGAACGTGGGGCCATGAATTTGGCACCAACGTTTCGGGCGTCCGTGAATAACCTTTATAGGCACGGTGGCGACTCCCCTTACTCGACAACACTACCCCAACGCACTCACGTGCGGGCTCCATGGCTCAAGCCCACGCAAAGCACCTCGATGTAGTACCAAGCCGCGCGCCCGCTATACGYGAGGGCGCGGCCCACATCCTATAGTATGTACTTACCTTTTCTCTTTTTTATGATTTCTTTTTCAAGATGTATGTAGTTTTTTGTGTCTTGGTACCTTTTCATTATTGGCTTACATTTTTTTTATTACCTTTTCAAATTTTGTTATTACTTTTTGATTATTGGCTTTATTTTTTTGGTTTTTTTTTATTTTTCATTATTGTTTTACATTTTAAATATGTTTATATTTTTCAGGATGCTGAGAAACAATACATGTAGATGAAAAGGAATATGAAGTTGTTTTCTTATTTGTTGGAGAGGAATGTTGATGCAATGAAGGAATCATTGAATGTTTCTTCAAAGAAGGAAGGTGAAGCAAGCAAGGAGATCAAATCAGCTTTATTATCTCAGATGAGTCCTCTTCCGACATCTTTGCCTTTCTGGAATGAAATTGATGAGTTGACTAGGAGGGTGTCAAGAATTCAAGAGGATTTTCCTTCTTTTGCTGTCTTTCGTTCCAATGATCCGAACATTCATACTCCTCCCTATCCTTCTTTTGAAAATATTTTCCAAGATATTTCATCGCAAGATGTTGCATTTTATGGTTTAAGGAATGAGAGTTCAGAATATGATGTTAAAGGAAATAACGAAGATGCACCTTTTGCTGATGATTTGAAAAGCATGGAAGTTGCTGCGAATCAAGTTATGCAAGTCGATGCTAGTGGCTTATGTAGTCAAGATGATGTTGTAAAGGAGTCAGATTCATATTTAATTCATGATCGTCGTAAAGTGGAGAATGCTTCTGAGTATGGCCTTCCACTACTACAAAAAATGGATTAGGCACCAATTTTAAGAGACCGGTGGTGTATGAAAATCGGGTCTCTTAAGTTAAGAGACCGGATATTCACAAAAACCGGTCTCTTAAATGGATGTAAGAGACCGGTCATAAAAAACCGGTCTCTTAAGTCTATCTAAGAGATCGCACAAATAAAAACCGATCTCTTATCTTAATTATTTTTTTTATATTATTGTTGTTAGCCCATACACGTTGCAAAGTTTGATAACTCTTGGCCTTATTATAAGAATATACTGGCCTCTCTCCTCTCTCTTCTCCTTACGCCTCTCTCCCCTCTCATCTCTCTTCTCTCTCCTCTCTCGTGCTCCTTACACCTCTCATCTCTCTTCTCTCTCCTTTCTTCTCTCTCCCCTCTCATCTCACACAAATCCAAACAAGCAACCCAAACGCCGATCGATTCAAACGTCGATTCAACACTTCAATTTGCTCAATTTTCTTCTGCAAATCCCCTCTCTCGTTGTGCGATTCAACACTTCAATTTGCTCAATTTTCTTCTGCAAAACAGTACACAACTCTCAGATTTTCTACTCTTCAAAAACGCATCTCTGTCCATTCACGACTCTAAAACTGGTCAAAACTCTGTCTCGTCAAACCCCTCTCACGAAACCCTCTTCAGCCGGCGACCCCTCTCCCTTCCTCTCACCGGCGATCCTCCTAATCTCCTCTCACCGGCGACCTCCCTATCTCTCTCACGCCGCCGTGCCATTCTCTTTTTCTTCCTCTCCTTTCTTCCTCTTCTCCCTTTCTTCCTTCTCCTTCTTCTCTTCTCCTTCTCCCGCACTGGTGGCTGACACCCGACGCCACCGCGCCTGATCGCCACGTGTCTGACGCCGCTGGGTAAGTTAATTTTATATTTTATTTTTTATTTCGATTTTTTTTATTTCGTTTTTTAGATTGATTTAATTTTAGATTTAGGTTTGAATTTTACTTTCTGAATTGAGCAACTATGCATTCTTAGTTGCTTGCTGCTGAATTTTACGTTTTTGATTTGTTTTGTTGCTTCATGTTCTGATGTTTATTTTTTTATTTCGTTTTTGAATTGAAATCTTCATGTTTTTTGGAGTATCCATTTCTTAATCATTGTAATCATTTGTTGGATGATGACTGATAAAGTGTTATTTTGCAAAAATTGATAAAATTAGGAAATGAACAAACAAAATTCTAATTGAATATAACCAAAGATGTTTACAGTGTATAATGAATTAAGTCTGCAATAATAAGTTGATCTTGTGTATTCAGAAATCTTTAATTGAAACATAAATCTTTGTTTTGTTAAAGAAATTAGAAAATTGATAAAAAAAACCCTAGAACATATGTTGTCAATTCGATAATTGTATTGGATTTGCTAGAAGAAATAATAAAAAGCATCACGCACTGCTTCAATCTGACTAGTATTTCTTTCGTTACTCTTGTAACATATGATTATTAATTCGTTTCAATTGCTTGAAATTGGGTCTTGGCTGTGAATTTTAACGCCACTGCTGCTGTCTGTTTCTTTGCTACTTACTGTGGTTGCTTGCTGCTTGCTTTGAGTGCTTCCATTTTGGTTGTGATTTAGTATTCTTTATTTGGGGTTTTTTTGTTTGGATTATTTGTTGTTTTTTTTGATTTTATTGTTTGTTTATTTGTTTTTTTGTTGATTAGGTTGTTGTGTCTTATTTGCTGGGTTTTTTTTTATTTTATTTGTTTGGATTATTTTGTTTGGATTATTTTATTTGTTTGTTTGCACTTTTTCATTATATTTTTATGTATGTTGAGTAGAATGTCCAAGACTTACTAATTCCAGTTTAAGTTTAAGTAACAATGATATTTTATATGTTTGGATTTTTATTTGTTGTTGGATCTATTTAACTTTTGTTTTAAGTTGACATGATTTAATTTACTATACCAATATAATTTTATCTTTGCTAACAATGATATTCTATCAATTTTTGGCAATGTTTAGTTTGTTTCAATTATATTTTTGTTTTAATATTTCTAATCTACTATATATGAGAATTTTCTGAACAAATTTAATTTGAATTAAGTAGTTGACCTTTGTTGTTTAGACAATTACATCACACGAATTCAACAAATTAAACTTATTACTATTATGACTCTCATTTCATGCATGCAAAACTAAGTGATTAGTCAGTAGTCGTCTTGCAAGTCATAGTATATACTATAAGTATATTAGTATATTATATGTATCAATCAATCTCCTCGATACTTATTTATTTATTATAGAGATTTGGAAAATGAATAATACCACAAATATTAATGTTATACTAAGAAGCTAAGGGAAACTGCCTTAATGCATGGCTGCATGAGACAACAATTGCATACGTAGTGTTAATTAAGTTATATTCGATATTTATAAGACGCGTAAAAATCAAAGTTTAGTTCACATTGTTAAGTAAAATGAATGTCGTTTGAAATCACATGAAAAGGCTTTAAGAAGTTAAATAAGATAGGAGTGAAAACATTGAATATATAATTGAATGCTTAACACAGATTTTTTTAATGGCTTAGAATAGGCTTAATCGAAATGAAAAGGAAAGAGCGTGAAGAGTACAATAGATGCCATCAAAACGTATACTTGGATAGTTCGTCGAAGGGGTAAATGAGTTTTTTTTGGCTTTCACTCAAGAGCACCCCAGCTCAATCGTGGGACAAATAAGATGTCGGGTGCTAGGTGTAAAAACTTAAAGTTTTTTGGATGCGCCGAGTTAAAGGATACATTGTATAAGAAGGGGTTCATGGATCATTACAATGAATGGTTATGTCACCGGTGGGAATGTCGACTTCGTGTGTCTTAACGTGTCCAATCAAGACTTAGAAAGCTTAAGTGGATAAAATTTGACATGAATGAGCTTTAAAAGCTTGTTAATAGGTTGAATACGTAGAAGTTGGCTTGAAAACTCCAAAAACGCCAAAATGACCCTTTCACGCCCCAAATTTGATTTGTCGTGTCTTAACGTGTCCAATCAAGACCTAGATAGCTTAAGTGGATAAAATTTGTCATGAATGAGCTTTAAAAGGTTGTATAGGTGAATATGTAGAAGTTAGGCTTGAAAACTCCAAAAAACGCCAAAATGACAGTTTCACGCCCGAATTCACT
>SNQN01003598.1:29346-59671 GCA_008642245.1 Bassia scoparia | reverse complement strand
GAATAAGTTTGGCTATCATGTGAAACACGTGAAAAAAATACAAAATGAATGACATTTTAGTAATTTTAATACCCAAAAAACTCAACAAAATTGTCACTTTGCCTAACTTATGAATTATTTTGATGACACATCATGAAATTTGAAAATGCTCAGGACACCATGTGTTCAGGGATACCCCATGAAAATTTTCTACCTTTTTGATTTTTAGTGAGCCACAAAATTTTTTTTGAGTCAAGAGGGCAATAATAATATTAAAGGCCTAATAACATAGGCAAATCATACACAGTTAGCCAAAAGTGGAGCTAGTGTTTGAGCAATCCAGCAAGTCTACCACTTGCTCTGAATAACCTAGTGAGCTGATTGTACCATAGTCCTTACAGACATCATTCAAAGACATACACAAAATGTTTACATTAGTAGGAGGAATGATGCACAAAAAGTTGTCTAAGTCAGAGTGGTTCTTCAACATGATCCTTGCAACATGGTCAGCTGCTGCCACCTGCCTCCTGGATGCCTTTTGAAGGCCCAGCACCTGAGCATCTTACATTAGGCCCCTGCACACAGTTGTCATATTCACATATCTGTCAGTATACTTTGTCATGGAGCTCAAGTTGTCCACTGCCACCTGTGAGTCAGACATGAGAACACACTGCCCCCATTTCTGTTTGATAATCCATCTGAGTGCCCAAGATATAGCCATTAGTTCAGCCATGCTACTATCAAAGGCCCTAAAGCAACCAGCCAAGCCTCTAACCCAATTTCCTGCAATATCACAGCACAAGATTCCAAATCCTCCCAGGCAATTGTTTTTATTAAAGGATGCATCCACCAGGATGACAAAGTTAGTATTAGAGGGATCCACAACAAACTGCTCAATTGGAGGGTTAATTGGTAAAGTCTGTTTAGGTTGACAGAACTCTTTGGCTAAGAACAAAGTATGTGCCCAAAAGGCATTTAAGGGTAAGTCTTTTTGGTTGAACACCCAATGATTCCTCCTGATCCATAGTCTCCAGAGGACAAAACTGAATAAAGTGGGCCAAGGAACTTGATGCAGTACATAATCCGAGGAAAGATTTGCAGAAAGCCACCTCTCTAGGTCCAAAGTACTATCTAACCCCCCTGTGACCACAAGGTTCCAAAGTTGTTGTGCCCTGTGGCAGTCTCTAAGGATGTGTATTATAGTCTCACTATGGCTAGGGCAAAAAGGGCATGAAGGATTATTGGAAATCCCTCTGTAAGATAGTACCTGTCTGGTGGGCAGAGAATTCCAAAGGCATTGCCAAAGGAAGATCTGTATTTTTGGGGGACAAGCAGTACTCCAAGGGAGTTTCCAAGAACCACTATGAGGGAGGTTGGGGTGTTTCTCAAGCCAGCAGGCCTGATACAAAGCAGAAGAATCAAAATAGTTCCCTGTTGCTGTCCAACAAACCAACTTGTCATGACCCAAGCTTGGTAGGGAGTTCTCAATCCAAAGGGAAATTTGGGGTGGAAGCCTAATGGACAGGAGTTCTAAATTCCAATTCCCTCCAGTTAAAACACTATTAACATTCCTAGTAGACTCCTCAGCTGACAAGGGCCCTTGTACATGACTCCTCAGTTTCCCAAAGGGGGTCCAAACATCCTCCCAGAAACTAATATGGCTCCCATTTCCCACCACCCAACCACAGGATTTTTCAAAGGTGGTCCAAGTCCTCCCTATACTCTGCCAAATGTGTGAACCTCTATGGAAAGGGGTGGGTGTCTGTTTGTTAGCCACATACTTTGCATGAATGATAGAAGAGGCTATAGTACTAGTGGAATGTAATCTCCAAGCCAGCTTCGTTAAAGCTATGTCATTAAGAATGGACAGATCCTTTATCCCTAGTCCCCCTAGATTTTTAGGTCCAGTTATTTTATCCCAAGAAATGACAGGAAAACCTTTGGGATTAGAGGAATTACCCCAGAAGAAATGCCTAACTGTTTTCTCCAAGTCAGCAACAATGGTTGAGGGGAGCTTAATGCACTGCATAGAATAGAGGGGGATTGAGTGAAGAACAGAATTTATTAGGGTTGTTCTCCCAGCCTTATTCAGGAATTTAGTCTTCCATGAAGAAAGCTTCGAGTTGACCCTTTGAAGGAGYTAAAGGACCTGGTTTCTAGTGGATCTTCTATCAGTCAAGGGAAAACCTAGATAGATACCTAAATCCTTGTGTATGGGCATTCCCAAAGAAGCAGAAATCTCATTTGCCAGTGCGAAGTCAGTGTTTTTGGAGAAGTAAACCTTACTCTTTGTGGTGTTGACTCTCAGGCCAGAGGCAGTGGCAAAGGTGTCCAAAGTGCTGAGAATTGAGGTGCAAGTAGAGAGTGAAGCTTCACCAAAGAGCAGTATATCATCAGCAAACAGGAGATGTGATAAGGCATAATTATTCCTTGTCAGGGTGAAAGGAACCCAAGAGCCACTAGTGCAAGCCTGAAGTATCAAGTCAGGTAAATGATCCATGCAGAGTATGAACAAGTAAGGGGAGAGGGGATCTCCTTGCCTCAGCCCTCTAGAAGGACTGAAGAAAGGAGTGGGGGTTCCATTCACCAAGACAGAAGAGGACACAGAGGAGACACAGCTCATAATTAGGTGGCAGGAATGTTTGTCCAGTCCCTTCCTAACCAAGGTATCAAAAACAAAGTCCCACTCTAACCTATCATAGGCTTTCTCTAGGTCAATACTAAGGGCCATCCATCCCTTCTTCCCTTTCCTATTCCTCATAGAATGTAGAATTTCAGTAGCCACTAGGTAYTTGAGGTCAGTGCCTCTGCCCGGTAAGAAACTACTCTGATTAGGGGAAACCAGGTCAGGGAGAAGTGGTCTTAATCTTTGAACCAACACCTTAGTAAGGATTTTGTAAACAGTATTACATAGACTAATTGGCCTATACTGTTTAATAGATTCAGGATTATCCACCTTAGGGATCAAACTTATGTAAGTTCTATTTAGGACCTTAGGAACTATTCCTTCCTCAAGAATGTCAGAGATGTAATGAGTCACCTCTTTACCAATCTCATTCCAGTGTTGTTGGAAAAACATTGGATGGTAACCATCCACCCCAGGAGCCTTTAATGCCCCCATACTAAACACAGCTTTCCTAACCTCAGACATGTTTGGTTRATAAGTCAAGCCAATTGAACCAAAATGATAATCACAGCAAGACACACTTAGCCTATCAGTGGTAAGCAGAGAAAAGAAAAACTCCCTAATGTGACTCCTAAGGGCAACTGGATGGTTAATTTGACCCCCTACATCATTTACAAGGGAGAGGATCCTATTTCTTTTCCTTTTGATTTTAACCGATTGGTGAAAGAAACTGGAATTCCTATCCCKTCCTGAGAGCCAATTCTCCCTAGATCTCACTTTCCAATATAATTCCTCTTTTTCTAGTACAGCATCAAGTTCCTGACTCAGACAGCACTCTAGGAGTCTAGGTCCCATAGGTAGGAATTATTAGGACTAGACTCAAGGGCTATTTGAATACCACGGATTCTAGCTTGCAACCTCTTTTTGTGATGGAAAAAGTTAGGGCAGGAAGTCTGGCTCCAGTCCTTGATAGCACTGGTTAAAAGCTAAGGTCTAGTTTGTGGTGAAGAGGTGCCTGGGAAGTAGACCAAGTATTAGCAATTAAGGGCTGGAAACTGAGCTCACAATACCAAGATGGCTCTAACCTAAAAGGCTTATTGGTGGAAACATGAGTGTTAGGAATGTGTGTAGATAGCAGAACTGGTGAATGATCTGAGGAATGCCTGGGAAGATTTATCACATGTGAGTGAGGCCAAGTCTCCAACCATTTCCCATTGACTAGAGCCCTATCTAATTTACATTGTATGGGTCTCCTTTTGGACTTATTGGTRCAAGTAAAACGTAAACCAGAACTACCAAGGTCGATGAGGCCTGATCTGGAAATACACGAATTAAAAGCATTACATCTACTTAGCACTACTGGTCTCCCTCCCAACTTTTCGGATTGATTACGTACTTCATTAAAATCTCCAATCACAATCCAAGGYACATCAATATCTACTGACATATCAATCAATTCAGACCAAGTGACTTTCTTTCTACGTAGTTTAGTACTTGCATAAATACCAGAAAAAACAAAGGTGGATGAGGGATCCTTTACCTGGACTACCCCGTGCAACGAGTGAAGATCCTTGCCAATGGGAGTGAAACTCACTCTAGCAGAATCCCACAGCAGCAACACGCCACCAGAAAAGCCCACAGGTTCCGCGAAATCCCACTGATCAAAAGGAAGGCCTTCACAGATTGACTTTGTATGCAGCGCAGAGGTTCTGGTCTCAGTAATCAAGAGCATCCCGGGGTTGTGATGTTCAATAATATGRAACACATGCCTCTTAAAGCTAGGGCGAGCAATGCCCCTGGCATTCCATGCGACGATATACATATCAGCACGTATGGGTTGTATTTCCAGATTCCCTTGAATCTCTCTGTCTAGAAGGGATTTCACCCTCTTCCATTTCATCTTCTTCTGCGGTGGAACGCGAATTACTGGTGATAGGCTCACGGCTGACACCATCAGCCAATCCTTCTGCTTGGTGGGTTCCATATGCAGCATTATCCTGTTGGTGTGTTCCACTGTTCTGAACAGGTTGAAAGCATTCGAGAAGCTGRTGGACTCGATCACTGTAGCATTGGAGGTCAACCGATAAATTTGCCTCGATTGAGGCAATATCGGCTGAGGATCCAGCAAGAACAAAATATCGTCCTCTACATGAATAGTTTCGTCCCAATCCGGAATGCTCTTGAGCCACATCTCGTAGTGCTTTGCCGCAATTGGAAAGGAGCCTCGCAGATCGTCGAGGTTCGGAATGTGAGCAAGGATGAAGGTTGCTCCGTCCTGTGTCATCACCAAATCCACATAGGGTAGATCGACCCCCTGAGGGTTGAGCATGAACTTGCGAATCATCTTCTTGGGGACCCAGATTCTCCCCGTTGTTGTTTGAGCATAGAATAGCCACTTCATCGGGTCGACCTCTATGTGAGTCCACACAGGTTTCTCGTTGCATGTTAGGMTTTGTGGGGCTGGGAGTGGGTGTTTGATCGAGCATGTTCT
Organism: Bassia scoparia; assembly: GCA_008642245.1. NCBI lineage: Eukaryota > Viridiplantae > Streptophyta > Magnoliopsida > Caryophyllales > Amaranthaceae > Bassia > Bassia scoparia. The sequence continues at coordinate 54,575 of SNQN01003598.1, read as the reverse complement.
GTCTGGAGAGATGGGAGGATGTTTGTAGAGAGCCGGATGATCTGGTGGTGAATCTGGTGGTGAWGGTGTTTGATGTGGGGATTCTGGCGAAGAGTAGCCGTAATCCATGGTCGTTTGGAGAGAGTGAGATGAGATGAAGTTGAAAGGGAAGTTTAAGCAAATGGTAGGGTAAGGATGAAGATATGGGGGGATAGCGAGCTGCCAGGTCAGCTAAGAAATCTCTGGAAGGCAATTTTTGGACCACATAATCCTTATCTGGGTCACGTGTGGTCTCCAAAAGGGGAAATCCACAATTGTTTAGTAACCCACGTGCCACACGCGTGATGGCTGATTCCTCAAATGAGACAACAACACCCTCTTGTGAGACGCACGTGAGTTCCTTTGTAACAGGTGCCTCACACGTGATCTCATTCAAAATATTACTTTCCCGCTCATTTGCTGAGTCAGATTCAGTACTCTGCCTGGTTGTAACGAGCTCCGCCGTGGGTGTTGGCTTTGTTCCAGCAACTGGCTGCCAGACAGGGCCTGTTTTTGGCTCCTTTGAAAGCCTTTTCGCTTTTCTCTTCTGTTTCTTGGCTTGATTTCGTCTCTGTTTCCGAGATGTAGTCACGGTGATCCATGGTTGATGTGGTTCCATGGAGCCTGTGTGGGCGACCGGCACCGAGATCTCCAAAGGCGATTCATCCGGAGGGGGTGGTTTCGCATGGTTCTGGGCCTCCTCCAAGGGAGTAATTCCTTGCATGCACTTATGCCCTAGTGTTTGACATGATGTACACCACGGCGGCACCTCCTCCCAAATCAGCTGCTGTTCAAAGGACCCAAAATTTACCCAATAAACCAGAGGGTTTGCCAGATCAACTAGCACCTTTAAACGAGCAAACCTCATCTAGTCCCTTCCTGCAGCCCTGAGATCAGCATTAATGAACTTGCCCAGGTGGTTCCCAATCAGGCGCAGGACGTCCAGATTATGGAATTCAACGGGTAATTCCGAAAGTGAGACCCAGAGAGGGTAAAGTGAGATGCACGCTTTAGATGGTTTAAAACTCGGTGTCCAGCTCTGAACTGAGAGGAATTTTCCATTTATAAACCAAGGTCCACCTAAAGCCCGATCTTTGATTGTGGAGGACTCTGGTGTAAGAACGTAGAAACCCTTACCAATTGCGCACATCTTCGGCGAGGACTTAAAATTCCACAACTTTGTGATGCGCGATGATAGGTAGTCGAAAGCAAATGAGCCTCCAACCACTTTCAAAATAAGGGAGTCTAACCATCTCGCAGTGACGGTGGTGAGAAGCAATGGTGGAACAGTAATGGAAAGACAATCGGTGGGGGTGGGGGTGGTCGGTGAAGTAGAAGAAGGCAAGGTGACTGGAATGTGTGGGGCAGGAGGTGGAGAAGGAGGGTTAACGGTGATGGGTTGAGCAATAGCGTTGGAGGCGGCATCAGCGTAGGAGCGAGGAGCAGTGGGCCTTACCTGGTGGCGAAGCTGGTTGCTCGGGGTGGTCACAGACTCACAGCCGAAGGCGTCTCGTCCACAACCTGCAAAGAAACACTCTCTCCCTCTGTTTCTCTCTCTAACATGGTTTTTTGTCATAGATTATGCATTTCAGGCCACCAAATGATGAGATTATTAGTTTTCGAGCCACAAAATTCAACTAAGTTATTTCTCACTCTTAAGAAACACGGGAGACTTGATTTCGAGGAAGTAACCTTCCCACACAAACTTGGGATAAGAAAGGTCACACATATATTTTTGTGTTTTTTTATGGTGTAATAACAAAGTGCAATGGTCAAATACTTGTGGTATGGTGTAAAATATTTCGAGATCAATGTCATTGCTTACATATACTTATAACATGGAAAAATGAACATTTTGTCTTCTGCAGAGTATTATCACTCACTGTCTTTCAACTCTTATCCCCTTCATTTTACATTCTTACTCCCCCAAAGAACATAAGCTGAACTTCTAATTGTACAACTTGCTATTAGTGTTCCATATTTCCGGACGACACACCATGGCAAACCCACACCCAATACAGTAGAACTAGTTCAGAAATGGGTTGAGATTTTGGAAGGCTGAAAGACCTTTGTCTACTTACATCAAATATTGAATACTTTCTTACTCTCTTGTTACGTTTTATGACAACTCTCGGTATTTATTGAAGATAAAATATTCAAGTATTCGGCCAAATAAAACGTAACTTACTAGGAAACACAACACAACAGAATTTACTGTTTACAAGTTAGAAGCTCATGACAGCCATTACTTCAATCATAATTCATACAGATGCATTTGTAAAAATAAATTATGCATTTCCTCGATATACAATTTTATAAAGCGTTTGACAAATTACATTATCTTTGGTGTAATACCAAGTTTGATTCAATTGTTTTTTTTTTTATTTTATAGCCCTTTCCTTTATCCTCAGATTCCTTCTGCATGTAATTTCATACCCCAATGCGTTTGCTACCAGTCAGCAACCTCAGCGCCATGACAGATTGGGGAAGAAAACATCTCGACAATCTTGCACAGCACACCCATCTCCGAGTCCTGGAAGTCGGAACATACCTAAATTTTATTTTTTTTACATATCAGACTAGTTGATTACCAGTTTCCGTGACAAAATGAATCCATTAAAAAAATTAACTCACACAAAAAATATAAAAAATCCCATTGATGACCTACAGACAGCAGTAAAGTAGGACGAAAAAATAGAGAACTATACAAGGGAATTGATGAAACAACAATACAACCTTATCCACAGGTTTTCAGATCTGATAGTAAACCAAATAAGATTATCAAAGACATGTACGCCTTAAATCGTACAAAAGAAGACAAATCCCTTCATAAGCTTCCTGCTTTAGCAGCTGAACAATGCATTCACTGAACTTTTCATCTCTTGCACATATTGTTCTGCAGCATCACCCAGTATTCGAAGCATCAGCAATAACTTAACGAGCAAGGACATACACCCTTTATGAGGGGAGCTTTACTCTCAATATTGGAACCGCCGGTTACTGCAGAGAGATGAAGCGATTCATCTTGGCCACTTTCCAGTTTCCAATCATTAAAATTTTGATAGGTTGACTCATTATACGGCGACGCACAGGTGAATTTCGACCTTTGACCTTGACATCGGACCTTCTACCCTTATAAATTTTATTAAAGTTTGACAAATTCGCAGATCACTTTCAGCAATGAGAATATAACTTTCACTAGTTTAAAAGAATTAGGCTATTCTGAAATTGTTATATCTATCAAGCATATAGGACAGTAAGAGCACAATGTCAACGTTGCCTATGACGAATTATTATTGTTGTCAGAAGTAGGGAATAAAAATGAAAATGTTTTTAGGCCAAAAAAACGGAGAGAAAAGAGACAGATTTCAACCTTCCTAGTTTCCGTCAAAAAAAAAAAAAAATACAAAAAAACTTTAATAGTTAGAATTAGTTCCATTGCCTTCCTCCTCAGCTTTCTTTTATGTCATCATCTTGGTTTTGATACAACAAACTAAAGAGTATTGGCAACTATGTTAGCAACAACCAAAGAGCACCTATAATCCTTTTTTACAACAACAAATGTAAATAGGAATAATGCCAACTAAGATAGCAACAATCAAAGCAATCTCGCTACCATCAAGAGAAGGTAAGGAAAATGCCTCGCGCTGTGAATGCTTGCTATGAGGAGACCGCGAATTGCTCTTATAAATGAAACATCCATTCATATACTGATCCCATAAGCAATGACTATCAAAATACAGGACATGAACTCAGCCTTATTCAAGTAAAGACTGAAACGTAAACAGTCAAACCCTATAGAACAAGACATTGACATTGACAGAAACTGATGATTTCATAAAATGGGAAATGGGTTCAAGGAAGAATAGCCTGTGAAAATTACCATCTTTATTGTCGAAAAAGAACGAAAATCAAGTACTCTAAATTAATGAAAAAACTACAAACTGGGCAGGGATTTTAGTTGCGGCCTGCATCCTGGATGCATGGACAGCAAGGCTATCTAAGGCTAGTGAGAAAAAACCAAGTATTTAAAAGCACATGATGCAAACAAAAAAAACTTCATTGAAGCAATTCTTCCCACTTCAGGCAAGGAAGGACCTGCACATAAAACACACTAACACAAATGGAGAAGAGAGCATATTTCAGAAAATAAATAGACAGTATAAACACATCATTCCCCACTACCAAATATTACATGTGCTGAAAACCAGCATTGAGCAACAATGTAGGTGGACACATGATCTTTAATTCCAAGCTTTGGTGGGATTTTGATTTGTGAAGACTGACGTAGCCACGTAAGGATGGCAATCCAAACCATATACTGTGTTGAAAGGATTTCTTCATAACTACTTAATTACTTTTAAAATACACAATAAATAGAATGATAGAAAAGACCTAAATTTGGGCAAAAAAGGTAAAAAAAACTCAAAGTTGAAGGGATTGCCGTCTGAGTTGGAAGTCGAATTCCAAAGTTGGAGTCGGAAGTCGACTAAAATTTAACATACAAAACTGTAAGGTTGGAATCTATTATGCATAATCCACTCAAGGTCCAACCTGTTGCCATTCTGGACGGAAAAGGACTTAAGAGAACATAATGGGTTGATTGAGTAGAGAGGAAACTAGATGGTCACATATAGTACTCACTAAACAATACTCAAATAGTGCCTTACATATATCAATCAATCATTCAAAAAAGTTTTTAAACTTTTAATCCCAAAAATTAGGATAGCTACATGAACCAAACGTGAATAATCCATGTAAATCACCAACAAAGACCATCTTCCTCCTCCCTATGATCAAGACCTCATTTCCCATGTAAGCCAAATTTTCCATATGTATCCCACCTCCTTCCAACAAGTCATTTCAGTTTCCCTCTACTTCTTTTGGTTTACATCTATATCTTACGGAGCCACCACTGGTTTTAGTTTAATAAACATGGCACTTCATGCCAAACCTTATTTGTTTTCAGTAAAGAATGAGACAACAAACTTCGAGTTCAAAGTTTTAACAAAAAGGAGAAAGTTATTGTTAGTCACTGACCTGACCAAACTATGCATAGTGATGAACAAAATTCATCATACCACAAATTTGTCTACTTATTCATTACACTCCAGAAACAGCTAATAAAGAACCAATTCCAGAGACCTATGAAAGTCACATAAAACTATTAAAAGCATTATAAATTCTTTTACTGTTTAAATGATAAGATGGTCTATTATTCTGTTTGGACAAAAAGATTCACATATTATTCTATTAATAAATTTATTAATTGATCTTGAACACCGAGGTGGACATAGCTATCATCTACAATGTGAAACAATTCCATAGAAAACAACAAAAGCCAACTAAGGAGTAAGCTATCAAAAACTAGAGAGAAAGAAAAAGACCAAAGAATAAAAATAAGTCTTCGTAAACAATAAAGAAGTAAATAAACTCCCATAGCTTCTATAACTTCAGTAATTAACTTCAGCATTTAAACAGGAATTACAGCATTATATTAGAGTTTAAAAAAAACAATCATATCAGATTAAGAAATAAGATATAGAATCAAGGCACATATGCTCTATGAAATTAAAATACAGTCACTAAATCAGCAGAAAATATATCAAAGAAGCACCCGCTATCCTATAATTCAATTTTCATCCAAATTATCAAGCACATCAAAATTACTGATGCACTTCATTTACCAAAGATACCGGTTATCCATGGTATGCTATTATTCTAATATTAGACATGAAAAAAGGGAAAGTCTGCTTATTATAACGAGAAAAGGCACTCAGCACATACCTTCGCCTAGACCTCACAGGGATGGTGACAAGTTACGTCTTTTGATTGAATCTTCCTGCAACATCAAGTAGAATAGTATTAAAAATTGGACATGAGAATGTACTAGAAGTGCGGAGGGAGGGGACTAATCACCTTTTAGAGTCATCTGAGAATTCATCATCGGAAAACTCTGGAGCTTCTTCATTCTCATCATTTTCCTATCCCTACTTCCAACTGTGAAGATAACGTCTTCGTTATGTCTACATTACGTCACTTGAGGACCTGTGTCTTGATTTATCGCCTTTCTATCCTTTCCCTAACTCTTTTCTTATCAACATCATCTCTACCACTTCTCTTCTTGTCTCTCTCCCTTTCTTTTTTGATTATCCTTATCATCATAGTGAGGGGACCTTTTTTTGAAACTGATTCCCTTGCTTTCCCCATGCTTTATCATCGTGTTCTTTCGACTTCTCTTTCGAGACATTATGATTCTCTTGCCTTATCCTTCTTTTGACGCTTATCATCCCGTCTTCCATGAGTCTCCTTTCTCAGCCTTCCCTCTTCTTTACACTCTCTATCTCCTTTAGATTTCCCTTTCTGATGAAACCTTACTTTCATGTCTGTACGATCTCGTCTGGCCATCTTTTTCCTGAGAATCATCTTTTGCTGACTTCCTCACATTATTCTTTCTCAGTGGGAACATCTGGTTTGCTAGAAGCTGCTTTGTAATCATTGTTTGTTGACTTAGCAGCAACAGATTAACAACAGGTTGCTCATCATCAACAGCACCATCACCTTTCTCACCACGGACCGTGCTTGAGCTTTTAGAAGAAGCTGTTGAACTTTGATATCAATATCCAGAGTTATCTTGGGACATGCAAATAGAAGCTGGAGGATCATGATGGTCTCAGCCCAAGTGAACTGCCATTGCTATGATCACATCAGCAACCCTGCGAATTTTAACTTCCACTGTCGATGACCATCTCACCAGCACCATGTACAGCAGCACTGCGAGACTTCGACACACCAGAAGTCTGGATTTCATCATCATCATCAGAGGCATAATTTGCAAGACCTAAAACATTCCAGCCCCAAGTATTCCTGAACTAGATTCCCCACTAGCATGTCCATCAGAATCCTTCTCTTTCATGGGAATTGAGAACCTTTGCAGAAGCCTTCAGAGCAGGGAACAGGAGGACGTGGAGGCGATGACTTGAGAATTGGGACGTGATTATTCAGGTTTATTAATAGCTGTTAAAAAAGCATTGATTCAAAGGTCAAATTAAAACCCCATGTGGACAGCCAAAAAGAAACATAATTACATATGTAAGAACCATAGCCAATACCATCACCAGCAGGGTCATCTTCACTAAGAACCTTGGTGGCAATTTCATCAAAAAGATCATCCGTCACCTATGGTTATATAGAGACAGTCAATAAACAGAGACACATAAAAAACCAGAGTCAACTTCAAACTTCCATAGCAACCTTCAGAAGAACTTCTGTCAAAACACGCTTTATTTCCTGATTCATGGCTGCAGTTTTCTGTACTTCCTCCTGATCCTAAGAAAAAGAGAACATTTTTAAAATCAACAGCTCAAGATTCTTTACCATGAGACCATGATGCTAACACTCTAAACCTTCTTTAAACACATTATCAGATACCTCATCATTATCATCCTCTTCTTCAGTTGACCTGGCTGAATCCATGCTTTTGCTGTCCGCCTGATCACCCTTTGTTGTCGACTTGCCGATTATATCATCTTCATTTGACTGACTTCCCTCTTTGAAAGGCTCTGGTGCYGAAGTTGTCATTGTTGCTTTATTCTTAATAATTTCCTCTCTTAGCCAGTTAGGCACTGCAGCCTACACAAAAAAAAYGGGGGGGTCATATTTAACTATGTAATTCTAAAATTCAATTACAAGATAACTCTAAAGGTCAGAAAGGGCACCTTTTTGGGTCGTTCAGAACCCAAAGAAGCCCCATATGCATCAGCGGGAAAAGCTGAAGTAGGATGAAGAGAACTTCCTGCCCCCAAACCAATAGGGGTATTAGAAGATGGAACTGCTGGTGGATAGCTTGTACCTCTTCCAAACATAGGTACAGGCTGTCCAGGAAGTGGAGGTAAACCCATAGAAGGATCGTGCTGCAATAATCCAAAATAGAAGTCAGGCTATTTCAAAAGATGCATAGAGGTATATTAGTAAAGTCAAATCAAAAACCTGTGACGCTGATGAAAATGCTGGAGCCATTGGTGGATATGATTCGCCAGGTGCAACTTGAGATGTCCAAGCATGCAAAGAAGACACAGCTGAAACAGAATCTGTTCCTCTTACAGGTCCTGATGAATCAGGATAGCCAGACTTCATTTGTGGATCATACTCATGACTAAATCTTGGTGCAAATTCAAGAGGTTGATCCATTGGATTTGACAAGTGGTTTCCATAAGCAAATTGACCATGATTCATTGGTGCTGATCTACCATCAGCAGGCAGCAGGGAGTGRCCATATTGTTGTCCATGTGATCCATCTTCCTTACCTGCTGCAAGTTTAAAAATCAACCAGCTGACTACATGAGTTCAAATTTGCACAAAAACGCACACCCATATTCTGCTTAAACTCTTCTTCTCAAGAGGTAAATTGGAATTTCATCAAAGATTCCACAATTTCAAAAATTTGTAATGCATCTCTAGTGCCAACATTATAGCTGATCTAGGCCCTACCCCCACTTTGACTGAGTCTGAAGAGACGAAAATCTCGGTAAGACGAAAGTCAATCAGTATTTGATTCGGGAACGGAGAAGTAAACTCCAAGAAGTCCTCCTGCCAGAACCCCTAATCACCCACCTTTTTCAACCGGTACCAGTGTACAGTCAGGTTGTATTTACCTGTTACCCTACGGTCCGAGCACTGGTCCAGCACCGGCGCGTTTTACGCGACCGTTTTTGGTTTGTTTCAGACGGTGCGGTAAATCGTTTGATTTTCTTGTTGTGAAAATAGATCAGCAGACATCTCTTGAAATGTTGATTGAAAATAAAGAGAAAATTCCACACATAATCGTTTGTGATTCCCAAAATAATCGATTCTTTTCACAAATTGTACCTCGACTAACTAAATAATTCACTAAATAAAATCGGAGTCAAAATCCCCAAAAATCGACCGAGAAGTCATTTCTCTTCCCCAAAATCAAACAATTAAAACCACACCTTCAATTTAAAGCAACAAGCAAACAATAGAACTACCCTCTATGCATAAACAGCCCCGCGTCATATATCCTCCATGGCAAGCATCACCTCGACCAACCACAAGGTGGGGTTCATGGTTCGCAATGCACTGATCAAAACCAACCTAACAACATAGGGCACGACTCAGAACCCCTAGATCGCAAGCTCACCACGTACAACAGCGCAAAGAGGCAAATGCAAACTGAGTAAATGTACACTTCTAAAATATAGAAGAATCAAGCTCTTAGAATAGCAAGATGGAGAGAGAAAATAAACATGAAAACTAAGTTGCTTTAGGCTAGAAGATGTTAAGGTTGGAAAGAAGTGAAACAAGCGAAATGAATGAAGCGTGATGGTAGAGGTGATGCTCACACAGTGTAAACCACACAAAAGAAACGAATGGCACTATGTATAAGTAACGAATTTATGTTAAGGGTCAAGTTATGTAAATACCAATTTGGCCAAAACCTCCCATGAACCAAACGGGTCCCTATCACATTGATATGATGGGTTTATGGGAATACATCGGAATACTAAGTAGTGTGGCCGTCATTGGAGTCGATTTTTACTCTCAAGAGTTTAACCAATAGCACAAGTAAGCTTGAACTTTTAGAGCAATACTAGGATCATGTAATATTAGCATAGTGAGCTAAGAGGATGTTCCTTACTAAGTTAATATATCCTAAATTTTCCTATTCTAACAACCTGTAGTCCCTTCAACCTGTAAGGTTAATATACTTACAGATGCAGAATCGCTTTCCACGTCGGGCATCGCAATGAATTTAAAGAGTAACGGTGTGGCGCTTTCAGACCTTTTCACTCCAAAGTCTTTTGGTGTGAGATTCTAGGCTATGTGTACTGGGGCCCCCAATCGAAACAACCTGTAAAATTTTTTTGTTAATCAGGAGAGCATCCCTTTGTTGACTTTATACTCCCAAATTGTATACAGATAATGTCCAAATTAGCTAGCATAATTCTCTTCCTTAACCTTTTGTGAGTCACATATCATAACATCTTGGGGAGCACAAAGAGAATACCGATGATTAACACCTTAGCCATTGGCAGAAATAGTAACGTTACATTTGTTAAGCATGTCTCAATATATATGTTGATTTAGAACTGCTAGCCTGTCTCAGGGCATGGATGGTCCATTGGTCAAGAGAACAGGCTTTAGTACGGAGCATACTAAGCCTTGGGGATGCAAATGGTCAGGAAACGGGAGTCACTGGGAGACTGTCTAATTATGTTAGGGAATTTTTGAACCGGAAAATAAACTACCACATTGAAGTAAACAGTCACGATTTATAACATTAAAATTAAAATACAAGCGCAGACAAAAGTCGAAAGCATTATTACAGGGTGCAATATTATTTTACATTACTTTATATGTTAATAAGCGGGCTGTGGTCTTACAAATGTTCATTAGACAAACACAACAACACAATTGATTGGAGATACTAAAGGATTAACTATTCCATTTATACACTATCACCGCACTATGTCAAAAAATACCCCATTGTGACAGGCCAAAAAGAACATAATTAATATGTATAGAACCATAACCAATAACATTCACCAGGTGCAGGTCATCCTCACTAAGAACCTTGTGGGCAATTTTCAATTCAAAAAGATCATTCCGTTCACCGCTATGTGGTAATATAAGACAGTCAACTAAACAGGAGACACACTAAAAACCAGAGTCAAACTTAAAACTTCCAAAGCAACCTTCAGAGAACTTTCTGTCAAAACACACGTCCTATTTTCCTGGGATTCATGCGCCCATGCGGTTTTTTATGCCCGTTGAAGCGCCTGGATCCTCGGCTGCTTTCTCCGGCTACTCGCAGCTGACTTTGGCTTTTCAGGAGTAAATTGAGGTTTGCATGATATGATTCACCTTCGGAAGCGCCTTGTTCTCTCGGTAGCTTTTCCCTAAGCGGCTGACCTTGCTTTTCGGCGAATAGAAATGATCGTTCTGAATTAACAGATGCCCTTCCCTAACGGCTGACGCTTAGCTTTTCGGGAAGAAAGGAGATAAATAAGTAAGTATCCGAATCGAGCAAAATGCGCCTCTTGGTTCCTTTCGGTAAAGTTTTCAAACCACTATTTCCGGCTAAGACGCTTGATGGCTATTTCGGGCGAGAAGTTTGTGAACTTTGAATACAGGTATGCCTTCCCTATTCGGCTAACTTCTTTTACGCGCTTTTCCGGGAAGAACGTAATGTTAGTTCCGTCAGAGAGCGCCTCGTTCCTATCGGAAATTTCCGCCTACGGCTGTGACACTTTCCGGCTTTGTTCTGATGCAACAGGAAAGTTCTGTTCGTGTAGCAACTATCGCGTGATAGCGATTAAGCCGTATAGGCCCTATGACGTGATGTTATAATGAATTCATATCGCGCTAAACGCCTTTCGTTCCTTCAGAGAAACCTTCGGCTATTTAAAGAACGATTTCACCATTGGAATCCCTCGGCTGAGTTTCAGGATATGTAAATGTCCTGTCTGCGTGTAGCAATTCAATCCGCGTTATAGCGATGTACAATTGTTCCATTCAGTCATAACGCGTCATGTAAGGCAACTGCAATGTAAGCTATGGGCTCCTAGCCTTGTGTGGAGGTGCCTTGGATCTATAATTATCGTAGCCAGGCTGTGCCTCTCAATGGAGAAAGCTTCAGTCGGTAATTCTTGAAAGTCGAGTTGGCTGAAGATTCAATGGCTCCTTGGCGACTAAGTTTCTATGACAAGATATAACAACAATTCATCTAGATTAGGCTTACAGCTGTCTGAAAACAATTTCTTATGTAACACATTCTAGATGTGAAACGCATACTAAAGTATAACATTGATTCGGAAAAGGGGATAAATACTCCATATATTACCCACATCTATCCAAATATATATCTGGAGCCCACTTTTTTGCATCTGAGAATGCTACATTGTTAGTCGTTAGCAGAGGAGCTGCGATAATCCTTTTTGTCGGGTTTGATCCCGCAGTACTTATATTGTGCTCAAAAGAATTAATTCTCAAAATCAACATTATAAAATTTTCACACAATTTATCAATATAACGTTGGATGGTAAAAATTTTACATGATGATGTCCATTCTCTTGGAATATTAAACCAATTCTAATATCCTTCTTTAGTTAAACATATTTTAAGCTGAACATTCACTAGGGTCCAGATCCAGCGAAGTGGAGGAACCTAATTGATTATAGTACATGTTGGTGAGTGACAAAACTAATCCAGTGAATACCTAACCCATTCTAATGTGCAAAAATTGTTGCATATTAGAATAAATGGTGCAATTGAAGTGAGTAGTTAGCCCGAGTGCAAATATCAGAGACAATTTGGACTATGATGTTTGTAAGAATTACTGTCGCATGGGCAAAAAAATTTGCAGGGTTCATTGGAATTATTGTGACCTTATGAAGATGCATGTCTTATTCAAATGGGTATTTACTAAAATTGCTGAATTAATACACAGAGTGTCATCAAAGTCATGCATTTCAATTTAAGGATCGTCTAAACTCAACAACAACAAAATGGAATATAAGAAATTCTACAAATGAGAGTAACATACATTCGTGATAAAATAGTGGCTATATGTGAGGAAACTCACACCTGCTTTTGGAATGTGGTCTGGAGAGTCTTGCGGCCGCGTGCTCAAACAACCTAAGCGCACGATAATACAAAGATTAAACAGAATCAATATAACCCAAGATTGAGAAAATTAATCAATAAAAACGAAGAGACACTAAAGAAAAGGTGATAAGGAACTTTGATGAGAATCAGAAGGCATAACAACTCCGCCACAGAAACTCACCCTATAGCAGCGGTTATAGAGTAGAATTTGAGATGATGAGGAAGAGACAAAAATTGGCATACATAGTTATTATATCGTGGTAGTTTGAAGTGAGGATAGATGCTAGAAGGTCATTCAGTGAGTCTTAGACAAGTTGTCCTCCGAGTTTGTATCGGAGGAAGGCAGTTTGAGCCAAGGAGTAGGATGACGCTAGTGGATAGTGTCTTTCTCATGTTTCGTGCAAGATAATGGGAATTATGTGTATTCCAACTAGCTCTATTTAGCGGGGAGGTAGAAATGCGTTTAAAACGCAATTGAGATCAGAGGTAAATATAGAGGAAAAAAAAATGAGTTGGTGTCATATTTTGAACAATTATCAGACACAACCATTGAATTACGATGTCGCACGATGAATAGTTGAGTTAGAGAATAGATTTCAGCCATAGGAATATCACGCGAGAGAGAGACTTGGTTAGGAAGGAACATGCTGACAAAACGATAAAATGTAGGACTGTCAAAGTAGGACTGATTCTGGAGGTAAGGTACAAGTGATGTTGATCTTCCTGCTTAAACATCGGCTTTCACATGTTAACTTTGCAAAGACTAAGCCTAAAGGATGAGAGATCATGAGGAGAGCCCGAGTAGAGCGCTCCGTATGAAGTGAACATACTATATTCACAGTACTCTCTCACTAATTTCAGAGCGTTCACGAAAATGGTCTCGAGTTAAGCGCTCACATGAATTGACTCTAAGGCGAAGTAATGGGGAATTGTAAGCAATAGCTCGCGAAGATGAAAGAACGTGAGACATGATAGCACTTATGGATCAGTCTCTCCCTCACAATTACTGTTTAAAATTTTGAAGGCGGACAAGTCTATTCTAATCGGGATAAAACGCTTTATATATCTTGATGAACTGAATATAAATTTAGGAGGAGATTAGGTTCTTTCTTTATGTCAACTGCTCGAGTCTACTTGAGCTTGTTTTAGTTGTACTATTGCAGCCTAGAGAGTTTGTTGCATTCTAGCTCTCACTACGCAAGCATATTTAAACCGATTACATTTAAGGTAAGAGTGGTGAACCTTGTGTAACCGTATGTAACGAAGCCAAGCCAGAAGTCACCAAAAAGCAAAAATTCAAAATCAGCATTCAGCAAATACACATCATCAATACCAACAACTAAGAAAAACCCTAAAACTCATGTAAGAATGATGATAATCGCATGAATTGATGATGCATTAATCCATGCTCACTACAGAATCTCAACACAATCAAGAAAAACAAAAAAAAATTCAATTAGAACAAAACCCAACCGCCCACATACCAAAGAATGATAAACTTCAAAACTACCAATCGAAGTATCAAAACTTCGAAGTTGATACGGGAGAGTTGTTAGGGGTAGCTTTAGTATTGGAAGTTTAAGTTTTATGTTAGTTAGCTTGCTGTCAGATACTGAAACGCGGTTCTTGTGTAGTTTGCTCATAACAGGCAGATTAGGTTGTATGGCTTATGCTGAGAGTAGGGTATAGTGATATTGAGTGACACTCTATAAATAACTTAGCTGGTCAAGTGAAAGTGATTCATGGCATCATGAATATAATACATCTTAATCTCTCTCTCTTGTCTTTATTCTTCTTCTTTTTCTCTTCTTTCTCCCTGCTAATGGTTTCTTTTTCCTTTCTGTGGTTTAGCTCATAACCAGGTCACTTATCAAACAACTCCTACTACTCTATATCAATTTTGGTGTACCAGAGAGGGTCTCGTTCTTAGCTCAACTTTCCGCAAGCACAATTTAACTTCGAACATCATCATCTTTCGAATTTTTCCTGGTATATCTACTGCTTTAATTGCATTTTGGCGCCATTTACTCGAAGTAAGCAGCCATGGAAGAAATATGTCAAATTTTGGAGACAAAATTGATGCACAAATCAAGAGACATGCAGATCCTCGATGGAGATTAGTTCAAGATTGAAGGATTTCAGCTGTCATCCCAATGGTGGTTTCAATGGATGGACATCTCCTTGCTAAACGGTACACTGATGTCAAAATGGAATTACAAGAGTTATATGGATAGATAATCCCTAGAATTTTGGATTAAACAAGTGAGTGAGGCTTGATAATTTTTAGAAACTATGCAAAATTCCAAATTGATAAAGAAGTAAGTTTAGCCTCTCTTCATATGCATGATAGAGCTGAATCTTGGGGTCAGTATGTTATTGGTTGCTAGGTACGTGTAAAGATATGGTTTGTATTGGGATTATTGTTGAGTATAGAATTTAATGTGCTACATGGGCAAAGGATGCTTCTTGTTTCAGATATTGGAAGACAATTTTAATAAGGTTGCACTCAAATATGGTGATTTGGGAGATTACGTTGGTTGATAATTTTTGAGAATTTGAGGTATCTATGCGCTGGCAAACATTGGGTAATATTCTCCCTAATTTGTATATGTGTATGAGGATCAGTTTTTCTGGTTGGTGAGGTCTTGTAACCAGCATTTAAACAGCAATTTGGTCAAAGATTTTAAACCTTCTTCCATTTCAGAAGCCTATTCATACGCCAAGGGATGCAAGAGGACAGTTGGAATATCCCGCAAACTTGTTTCCAACTTTAGGCCATCTAGGCACCTTATTCTACAAAACCTATTCATCAGTACTTCTTTTCAAATTCTAAGCCACCTCCTTTTGCCCACTCACCCCAAAAAATGGCAAATTCAAGCAATGCCTTTTCCCCCACAGCTTTCTAGTTCCTCAAGTATCATCATCAACCACTCATTCTAAACTCCTACTACTTATGTTCCCTTCTGCTGTCAGAGCGTACTATAGATGCGTCAAGGATGTTTTCATTTTATGTGATAAACTATGAAAAAGGCATAGTTGCAGGTTTAGAAGAACAAAGCTTATTACTGTGAAATTTGCCTTCAGATGACCTTGACAGTGTTTCAGATTCCGCAAGAATCCACCCTCACATCAAAGATTGGATGCTTTGGATTCCCATATTTTTTCAGTGAATGCTTTGTCTCTGGTGGGCAACTGATCATTAATAGCACCATGAAGGGTAGTGAGTATGGTTGGTAGGACATCCCTGTGGTAGATCTCTCAATCTGAATCTAGGGAAGTACTCATAATTTCTGATATTCATATGGAAAACGGTTGGGGTTGGGTCCATATTTCATGTATCAAGATACCAAGCAAATGGTTGTGGTTGCTGATGGTAATAAACTCTTTTGTGATTCCTAATGTTGTAAAGGGATTTTATGGTCTATTCATACTATCAATTTTCTTTTGATATGTTCTTGAATCTCTTTGGGAAGCTGTGACGTTGGTGGATTGGAAGGGGTCCAATGGTTATGTACTTGGGTCCATAAATTGGATTGGGTTCAAAGCAGCTTACTAATGCACAGAATTTCGTATTTTTCTACTCCTATCTGCCTGAAGGGCGATTTCTCTAGGCCAGTTGTGTTGGTCTTAACGGGATCCTTCTAGGCAAGTTGTTCTCCATTAGCATCTCTAGCTATGTGATAAGGTGTGTCCGCGCACTAACAAAAATAGTCCCTAACTGGTATTTCCTCCTAATACGTAGTACGGGGGGCACAAGGGTCGAATCCCTTAAGAGCACTAATTGGTTTCAAGTGGTCAATTTTGATCTAAATTTATGCGGAAGCAAGTAACAATTTAGAGTTGAGATTTATTGGACACGCTTTATGCTAAAACTTAATCAACGCAAAGGAAATCAAAGTGCATTAAAATTACACACGATTAAATACCCTTTAGAGTTAAGCCATCACCTACTAGCATTAATTGACAACAAAACTAATTTCATACCGCAATTTATCGATTAATTGTTCAAGAGAAAAAGGTAACCATATAAATACCACAAACCTCTCCAGAGTATCTATGGCTTTACTCTTAATTTGACAATCATAGCCTAACTTCCGTGGAAGGATCTACAAATTAGAAACATTGAATCGAAAACGGCCTATTTTTCCACAAATTCATTCTACCGCACTCCCGTGGAGAACTTCATGTTTTAAAATTGAAAATATCAAATTCGTTTTTCACCCACAATTCCCATTGTGATAAAAACAATGAATTCAGTAACAATACCAATTTCCTATAATGTAGTTATTGTCATACAGAACAATCAAAAGTTAAGGCATGAGAAGGGCAACTACAACAATTAAAATTGGGGATTTTAAACTAATTTGCTCAAAGGGAAAATCAATTCATTGGGCGTGGGTGTTGCCTAACCCTGAGATTAAGAAAACTATCATCAACAATTATTCATTGTTGAATAAACAAAACTAAATATTCAATTAGAAGGAGCATGATTAACTACAATATAGAAGAGATAGAAGAATAAGAAAAAGGATTACATACTTGAAATTGATGAAATTAGTCAAAATAATGTTGAAAAGTAACAATTAACTTATATTGGAGTTTGTGAAATGCTCACAAAAAAAACGGAGAGAGAAAGCTTCTTCTATCCACCAAAAACTATATTGAAAGTTGTCAAGAATAGAATGAAAACTCTATGTAAATCTTTTAGATGCGTAGGAAATGAATAGTTTTTTCTACATCAAGAAGGGGCCACAACCAAGGTGTGGCAAGTGATTCTAGGCCGCAACTAGGTTGCGGAGTGGGTGCTGCCATGTACTCCACCAACTCATCAAAAATCAAGTGGCCGCAACGAGGTTGCGGCAAACTAGGTGATTTCACAAAAACCCAGGGGTTTTGCGGGGGGAGCTTGTCAGTCGGCGAGCAATTCTTTTGAGCTTTTTCGGTCAATATACAGTCGGGGTCTTGAATCGCCCGTTCTTTGATCAACATTCCGATTAGCTCTACATGCCATCTCCATAATCCTAGCAAGCACTAAAACACAACAAAGCAAAACAAACCCGAGACAGAGCAATAGAAAATAATAAAGTATTTATAGCTCTAAAAAGGTTGAAACTATGGGAAAGAGAAAGATGAAAACAACAAATTTAGCATAGAAATATGAGTGTAAAAATGGTGTTATCACATTCCCACACTTAAGCCTTGAATTCTCGTCCTCGAGAAAAAGAGAGACAAAATTCAAGGAAAAACTACAATTGCTGTAGAAAATCAATAAAACCTATACTGCACTGTCGTAGGATCACGGTCAATTTTAGCGCAAATGACAAGCCATTTAAACCTCTAAATCGCTTAGGAGACGAGTGGGTGCTCTCGTGAGGGTTTTCCACCAAGAGATTACCCACAAACTCTAATCTACTTCAAGCAAAGGTTTTCAAAATCCACATTCTCAACAAGGATCAAAAGGTGAGATGGGGAAGGGACGCTAGTTTTGTGCACTTCCAACCGTCCTGGACCCCATAGGAAAATAATAGCAAGCTAGCTCACCCCCGAAGAGTGATCACAACGGCTGAGCATTTGAGGGCCAATCAATCGTGACTAAACATCCCTCACTCCTTACCAATAACATCCTCCCAACCTCAAAGGACAAGACATGTTGGCGTTCATATAGCTCAAAATAAGGGAGAGCTAAAGAAAATCAGAAGTGAGTGGTAATCAAGCAATTCTAGACATGTCTCAAGAAACATATCATAGCTTCCTTCCAATATACGCTCAACCATCTAGAGGGTTAGAAGAACTATTTTTGGGTTGTAACGTTAGGCTTAAGGTAAGGTTAGGAAAGAAATTTGGTTTGTGGTGCTCTTCCTAGTCAGTGAAGCTTTACAAAAACAAGAGTCTCTGGTAAAAACCAAACCAAGGGAAAATGGCTTCCCCCCAAAACTCAAACACGTACTGTAACAAATAAGGAGGTCAGAAAACCAAGTATATATACAAACCTCCCTCTTGCTTTACTACCTTGAACCACTGACTTTTCTTTGGGAATTTTTTGTTTTGTATTTTTTTTCCTTTTTTTTGAAATTTTTTTTTTTGAATTTTTTTTTTACTATATATACAAGGGGTTTAGCTTCCAAACCATATGCCTAACAAAACTCAACCACTTATCAACATTGAAACAATAACATTAACAAGCATAATTGCATTTCACTTGACACTAAGGGTGAAATCAAGACAAAATTTAGCTAAGGCTCATAGTAGTAGGCTAACATGAAGTGGAAGCCTCAAACGGGTTGCAAATGTTAAAGAAAACCCAAAACCAATTTTATTGAAAGAGGAAAAAAATAAAAAATAACAATAGGTGAACGAAAAATAAAATTTTGTGTTACAAACTTCCCCCAAATGAATGGGGGCCCTTCATACTCCCCTAATATCGGTTCGGTCAAATCTCGGAAAACATGAAGTATGCAAATTGGGCTTTAACAACGACATACTGCTAGTCCTCAACTGAAGTTTATGATTTTGGAAGTGCTTTAGGTGGCTCAAGAAATCAACTCTCAACTCACATGGTCAAAGATCAAATGCCACTCTTCAAGTCAAGACTCATCATAGGTTGGGCCTACACCCGACTTGGCCTAAAAGGCTCACCACCGTTTTGGGTACCCATGAGTGAGAGAATGAAAGTCCGATGATACGAGTGACAAGCAAACCCCTTAAGTTAATCAGGCCAAGCACACAAAACTTCAAACCCAATCTAGTGGATCCAAAGTCGAGATAAAAACCATTCACCCCTTTGCTTTGAAAGAAGTAGGAGATATTTTGTGTTTTTTTTCAAATTATTTGATTTTTTGGTTGTTTTTTTTCTTTTTTTTTAAGAAATTGAAAGTAGTATATACAAATTGTATTATCCTCCCGCACACTATGAAAATTGCAATGTCCACTATGCAATATCAAAGCAATAAAGTACTAATCAAGGAACGAGATACTCAATTCGGCAAAGAAACCTCTCTGAGGAGAGGGACAAGCGAAAGGGTGGGAAGACCCTTGTAAACGCAAGCAAGCCCAAGCAGTGAGAATGCCAAGACATAGGAAGCCAAATCACTCGCATTGCGTAAAGGTCAGTCTTCCTCATCGACAGAAGCTTGCAAGGTGCTGGGGCATGGGCAACGAGGATGTGTGAGTATCAACCTCAGGAGGAGAAGGTGGAATGGGTGGTTCGAGGGCATGTGTTTTAAAAACTGGCGAGTGCAACTTACGAATGAACAATTGCCCTGAACACGTAAAGTCATCGCCTCAGGAGAAGGCAACTCCTCCTCCTCAATCATTCCAATTTCCAAGAATGGTGCCGATCTTTCTTGTGAATCCAAGCCATAGAGGGTTACATGCAGAAAAATATCAATAGACTCGGACCCCTCAACGGAACCATCATAGCAAAGACGATCTTGATGACCCAATATAAAGCAATTGGGTGATAAGACCACCTAGAAAATAGCGCCACTAGTTGTTCCATTAAACATAGACATCATTTGACGAAATAAGAAAAGCACCAAGTCGATGGGTCATTGGCAACAAAGCATCATGTTCAGCATGTGTAGCTCACCCTCGACCTTACTGTTTCTGCTCACGACCAAAGATCAGTATTAGCAGCTTCCCGTGGTTCCCCCATTGCATCCCTTCCTTATGAGCATATCCCGGAAGTGCAGGATGACGAATGAGAGAATTGGGACTTCCTTTGAAGTCGAAAGCATCTCCGATCCCCCACCTGCACTATAAATTGTGACATCCCAAAACGCGAAGTAGTCTGGGACCGCCACCTAGGAGACTAAGGACCTCATCAAGGTGAGATACAGCCCATGTATGCTCCACATAATAAAGGCGAAAATTGATCACATTATCGCACTCTGGCTTCCGTTGGCTTTTAAGGAGCTCAAAAACTCAAATTGACTCTTTCGTGAAGTCGGACACTTGGTAAGTGAGAAGATCATAACAACTAACATTTGAAAAGAGCCAACGAAAGATCAATTCCTTTAGATGCAAGCCTAAGATCATCCATATCACAAAAACGAGTAGGCAAAGACCCCTCTCCTAAACAACTTTTCATAATTTTGCTTGAAATGCGCATCACCAATTGATCATATCATAGTAGTCGATCACCACTTCTTTGTTGGCCTAGGAGTCAAAGAAGTCTTTTTGCTTGACCAAAAAGGAGCAGAGGATCTTTCGCTTTGAAGTGAGGACTTTCTTAGAACAAAAAAGTGGACTTAGAGTCCTAGAACGTGGAACTTGATAACCAGGTTTTTATCATTTCGTCGAACCTTGGAGTGGCGCGCCATGGGAGTAGGAATAAAATAAAATACAACTCTATATCACAACAACTCAAGTTAGAAATCACGTCACAACCAAAAGGTCCAACACAAGACGTTCACGCACAAAGTTGAAGGCCAAAATAATGTCAACCACTCAATCACAATTCAAACAAATGGAGTGTTTTGCCCAGAATTCGTCAAAGATTTGCCAAAAGCTCAAGGTAATAGATTCAATCTTACTCATCACAATAACATCAAAAACCCAAATCATTGACAAGTTAGGGTTTTTTTTGTTTTTTTTTAATTACCAGAAGCAGTGTGGCGAGGGGCTGCCGTGGGGCTGCTCGGTCGGTGGCAGAGGAACGGTGGGGGGGAGCAGGGGATCGGGCAGCGACAGTGGCTGAACAGAGGAGAGGGGCGAAACTTTTTTTTTATTTGTTTTGCTGGTGGTGCTGCGTCTTTGGTCGGGTTAGTGCGAATCAGGGTGCTCCGGAGGGTGGTGGTGAGGTGTTGGGTCGCGGAGAGAGGAGAGAGATGAGACGGTGCTGGCTCCGTTACGCTGACTGTTGTTTGCGTTGGTACGGTTCTTGTACGATCAGATTTTCTCCTTTTAGTCTCTTTTACTTTTTCTTTGGTCTATGAGTATTGAATTACAGTAGGGAACACCACAACAGGTGTGGTAGTTTTGCTTTTCGCCAAAACGGGATTGCGGTGTAAACTGTTTGATTGAGTGCAAATGCCGCAACTCCTACGAACTAGGCTGTTTATTTTTGTAATTGGCTCCATGAACTTGCCAAAGAATCTGTACAAGGGAAAGAACTAAACGCTACACAAAGCAAAAAGTATCAAAAACTATATGAAAATTAAACCTTGCAAAAACCTCCT
This sequence comes from Bassia scoparia, assembly GCA_008642245.1. Classification (NCBI taxonomy): domain Eukaryota; kingdom Viridiplantae; phylum Streptophyta; class Magnoliopsida; order Caryophyllales; family Amaranthaceae; genus Bassia; species Bassia scoparia. The sequence continues at coordinate 32,751 of SNQN01003598.1, read as the reverse complement.
ATGTGTGATGGCAGGTTGAATTAGTTATGATTCCTTATTCTGTCTTAGTGGCATCGTCGAGTTGTATTTGAAGCGAACGCGTGTGTGATTATCTGAGCCGGAAGGTTAATGGCTGCTCGCTGAGACGGCGTGCATAGTGGTAGGTTCGACTAGGTGCTGCCATTATTTTTCATGAGCACTGTAAGGCTTAAGTTATTGTTAAACAACGTCTGGTTACCTGGTGGCAAGCAGGTCCTTCGATGTAATAGTTACTTGCCTCGTCGATGGATACAGTGCATCGGCTTGAGAAGTTTGAACTCTGAGTGGTGGATTGGTAGGTTGAGGGTTCGTCGTCGAGAATGGGGTAAAGCCTGCGTGGGTTGTACTGATGAAGGGCTGGGGATGTAGTCTTTGTTGGGTAATATGTGTCGGGACGTCTGGTGCGCTCTTGGTTATATGCTCATAAATAGGCCTGGGTAGATTCATGTAGGGGGTTAGAGTATTTGAGTCGTTCAGGAAAGCGGAACGAGCCGAGTCAGGATATCGTGCTGTAGATTGAGGTCCCGGCGGCAGACGGCACCAATAGGCAGCGTCTGAGACTCAGTTAGCTAAGGCTGAGGGTCTCAGTCTCACTTCCGGTACGGGGTAGATCGTGATTGTTTACATGCGGTTGGTGTCGCTGCCGATGAAGTGTGAAGGGTGAGTTCGAAGACATCGACCTTATCCAAGGATCTTGAGTAGCCGGAGTCTACGCACACGTATTAGAAATTCAGTCGCCCGGGCGGCGTGGTGCTGAAGGCTGATGCCAAGAGGACGCACTAGTTCAAACAAAACAGATCTCATACTCGCGCTGTAAGTCGCTGGAATCGGCCTTTGAAATGAGGCGAGAGATATAAGTGTCTTGAAGAGATATGACTATACGTAGTGCGGCGGTGGTGGGTTATGGAGTTAAACGCCTAAGATTGATTCCACAAAATTATCAGAGGCTCAGCATCACAATGCCCATTCCACGTTTGTTGTCCATTGTGATTCCATCTTTCCTTAACGGATACATATTAGCCAACGCCTAGTGTGCTGCCTTATTAGATTAGTGTTAAGATTTTCACTTAAAACGCATATGACTCGCAATAATTGTCTGAGACTGCGCTAAGCATTGGAACTCTGTGTGCCTACAGTGGGTTATCGTGTCTGATATAGTCCTACTGACGTTGCGCACGTACCCTGCGACAGATGAGCGTGGGACCTCATGCAGTACACTGTATAGGTGCTGATTCATGAAAATGAGATCGCAACTGGAACTGTCACGGATGGAGCCGATATGACTTGGATGGTGCTTCCGCTGGTTTAACGGGGTTAACCACGCAGAGTAGCGAGTACCAGGGTAAATTGCGTGGCTGTCCACCGTGGAGTACCGCGTCGGTCGCGCGGATGACACCAGACGTGTCTTGTCTAACTGCGAGCGCGAGCATACTCGTCAGGATTCGGAGACATCGACGCCGCTGGGATGGCCGTTGGGCAAGTGGATCCCCGGCCTAGACTGCATACTGCCCGATGATCGGTGACGATATGTCGAAGTGATAATGGCGCCCAGAAGAAGATCAGCGTAGTAATAAACGCGCATGAGATTTATTAACTTGAGTGATGTGGATCGCCAGATAAGAGGCGCGTATATGTAGCTGATACGACTATAAGCGGAAGGATGCGAAATAGGTGGTTTGTGATCTAGGAATATAGACGAAGGTGGTGATGGCGACAGTAGAGATGTCAGTATATGACGAGGGCCATAATGCTCGAGAACATCGGTGTGCGTGGGGTGGTAATTTCGTTTGTTTAGTGCGCGAGTTGGGGGAACGGAGACGATACAGAGAGTAAAAGGGATGGTGTGTCGTATCTGGGGGAGCACGCAGCAGTGAAGCGAAGCGTTGACGTAGTCAGAATGTACGCACGCATATGGAATCCCGGATGTCATGGCGCTGGTTACTCCGTGGAAAGGGGAATATTAGTAACAGAAAATGAGAGCGATGAGCTGACAATTGCGTTAGTGGTCGGTTTTATAACTGGTTTCTGAGTAGTTCTGTGACTATCAGATGTGATGTTGAAGCCTAAGACGAAGATAGTGGTGTGTGTACTGAAGGCCGCCCGTTGCGGTCACCGGGGAAAACAAGTGGGCTGGAGATAAGTATGAGTGACGCATTGATGTGAGGGCCCCAGAGGTAGCTTCTAAACTCCTTTTCTCCGATAGTAATGGGAATCATCTAAAAATCCACACAAAACCATTTAATCATCTCTAGCCGAGCTAACATTATGCTTGATCTACCCTGTACCATACCTAGAGAACTTAAAACCATAATGTGACACAGATTCCACTGTGCGAAATATGGGCCGCGTGCTCAGTGGTTGCGCGCTGAGCGCAGTAGATTAGCACCGCGCCACAAACAAATCCTGATGGCAACATACGATGTTCCAGGAAAATCTTGACAAACAGACTTTGGTAACTGACATAGAGAGCGAAAGGTGTTACTTAGCTTGAGTCGTTCTGGTAAAGAATCGAAGAGAGGCGGTATGCTGGACGGAGTACGTAGGGTGTACCATGATGCATCTACACCGTGAGATTCACTGCATGAGAGAAATTGCCTGCAAGAGTGAGATACCGATGTGTGTATCTTCGCCGCACGCACACGGTGAGCACCTGGAATCAGGCAGGGTCGTAGGTTTCTGTTCTGTATCTTCAAACAAATAATTGATTTAATTAACTGGATGAAACAAAACAGCAAATCATTTATTCAAAGGTGAGCCATTTCTCAAATCAATATAATTCACAATCTCTGGACAAAACTTATCGGACTCTTTGTCACATACTAGACGACAACGATATTATTACATTTTTGGAAGGGAAGTATCAAGCCAAGGTCAGTGATGATGAACCCCATTCTCAAACATATATTATTCCTCACAGGTTCCATTCCCACCCATACTACCCTCTAAAATGGTACTTCCCTCCGTCTCAAAAAGTTTGTTACGTTAAACGAGGTAGAGGAGACCAAAAATGACTTGGTGGGAAGGAGTTAGAAAAGATCTGAAGCAGTTGGATTTGCAAGAGAGTGAGGCTCTCGGGATCGGAGGGAGTGAGGAAAATTTATGTGGATAGACCTCCGGCGATAATCACATTTGGTTCATGTTAGCCGACCCCACATATGGGATGAAGGCTAATGATTGATTGATTGATTGTCTAAACCTTAATATCTTCACACACAATTAAAAAAAAGTACAAAAAATTGATATTAAAAAACTACGCATCAGACAAATCTACACAAGATCTCACAAGAATATATTTTTTTCTATATATCATGAGATTTTACAAAGTCGAAATTCATCTTCCTTACACCTAATGTTCCACGTAACAAACAAATTGAGACGAGGGACGTA
>SNQN01003598.1:0-23553 GCA_008642245.1 Bassia scoparia | reverse complement strand
TCCTCTTCCATTTCTTAGAGGAAATGAGAGAGTCCATTTCCTTAATCTAGTGGTTGAAAATGAATTAAGGAGGGAAAATAGGGGGGATTTTGAATTTTTATATTTAAGTTAGGATGATTCTCAGACTACTAAGATAAAGGAAATGGATCTCCATTTCCAATAGAAATGAGAGGATCCATACTCCTTTCTGATAATGAGAAGCAATTGGTCAAATACAGTGGCAGGGAAACCTTGAGTATGTTTACAAGTACTGAACCTAAAGAAAACAGATCAATCGAGTAGCTATGCACCTTTTAAAAAAGTTACCTTGTTTTGCATGAGCATTAAGTTGAAATGAAAGATGAAACATGGCACTTAACTATCACAACCTGAGAAGACAAAAACTTTCAACAAAAATCCTAAACCATCCAGCAAAACAATCACTTACTTGGTGGTTATCCCACCCGAATAATGGTTCCAATTGCATTTGACCAACCTGTAAAGATGTAAAGAACTTAGCTTATAGTAATCACGATAAACAACAAGAAAAGAGATTACTATATGTCTATTTTCTCTAGTAAAAAAGAGTAATACACAATGGGTTTTCCCCAGTAGATAGTAAAATGCAACAGCACAAAATCATTATGCTTACTTAGAGCATGGTCAAAAGCCAGTAAAAACGTTGAAGTCAATGCACAAGTGCTCTTATAAGTAAATTATCTCCTGCAATTGCCCCCAATGTATGTCCAGTTTTGTATCCAATTTGAGCTTCATATAGACAGGAATTTAATGGGATTTGTTAAACAACCAAAAATTCTCCCCCATTCACTCTTTATCAAAAAAAACAACAAAATTCACAATAAGGGCAAATAATTTAAAGCAATCGCACCTCAAACGGAGAATATTGCCAAAATAGAAAGCATTCGTCTCTTGCAATCGAAATACATAGCAGCAAGAAAAAAAGTAAGCCAACTTTACTACTACATCCACCACATCAACCACTACACTTGAAGCCTTAAAGGCTGTTGGGCAAACTCGACTGTGGAATCAAGCATGTCCACATGAAGATTATGCATAACATCACTTTATCAATTGCATAATATAGGTTTATTAGGACCAACGTTCAATTATAGCACCCAAATTACCCTCTCGATTTTTCACTTTCTAACTTAGAGAAGCAAGGGGCTATCGGGTGCACATGTCCCATAACACAACAATGGGAAATAGACAACAACGGGGAAATCAAGAAAACGGGTAAAGTTTAACTGCAAAACAACGGGGAAATCAAGAAGATGACAGTAGCCGTTAATATTTTGATATAAACGATTCCTGCAGTAAACATGGATTACAAGACGGAACACTTGGACAAGTGGTCCAATAAGTGCTCAGGACTCGTCTCGGTTCTGAAATTCCTATTCGTTATATCTTATTTAAAATTCAGTCAAAGAGATGCGCAGCATCTCATAACCCCAAGTAACACTACATTAGAAATCCTAAATTTTTAGGTCAAAAAGTCCTACTCGAGTCAAAAATATAGTGATATTATGCAAAGTTCCTCGGATCTCAGGGCAGATCCCCCATGTCCCATAACCCTCTACTTACATATCCATCTCTAGTAAAGCGTTACTAAGATAGAGAGTTGTAGTTTCGTGTCGCGCTAGACAACAATGGACCCATATGATTTTACATTCATAAAGCAATCCAAAAAGTCGAGCAATTTATTTTGGTTATAACTACCACCAACCCTATCAGGCGAAATCAGCTTGAACGTACCCATGTAAAATTGGTAGAAATGCCCAGTGAATTCGAGTCTATGTTATCTAAGAGAAGTGCTAGTGTGGTAAGTATCTTGTTTACTCTAATGTGTTTGCAATAAAATTAAAAAACTAGATGCTATGAAAAGTATAACAAAGATTGAGGAGATCGGAGAGAAAACAGGGAGGTTCGAGAGCCGTCATCTAATCTTTTCAATGTTGAGGTAAAAAAAGTCGTTTGTGAGGGCAGACTTTATATTGTACACGCTCAAGCGACTTGGTAGAGGAGAGGGAGTAGTGGGGCATTGGGCTTATTGCTGTGGTAGTTATGGAGATTGTAGAAAGGGGAGGAGGAGGAATGTTAAGTAGAGAGGGTTGGAGCGATCGGTGGTGTCGAGGTGTCGGGGTTTTTGTTTTTTTTTTTTAGAGTGTACTAGATAAAGTAAAGAAAAATGTAAAAAAGAGGATGGGCAGGAATAGCGGTCTAAGTATTAGTGGTGCAATGCTAAAAGCCGTAAGCAGGGTCACAAATATTAGGTTGAAGGTCTCCACTGCGGAGGATACGCCTGCCTAACGATATTTTTTAAGTTTATAGTCGTAGCGTTCGCATAAATATCGTTTACTAAAGATCTTTTTCAGTTAAGGAGAGGCAAAAAAAGTCGAGATTTAAAAAAGCTCTTTTTCTCTGCAAATTCTATTTATTGTTATGACTCATATTTAATTCGTCAGAGTCCATAAAACTATTTATCGCAAAAGTAGTTCTTCGTCAGTTGGCTTGAGAGACCCCAAGTTCTTACCCAATCAAGTAGCCGTCGAAGGTTAAAATGCCAGGCAGAATAATGTGACGGGTCCTGCACTGCTGCCTGCTACGATTACTCGTAGACTATCGAGACTTAACTGAACTTAACTAAACGGAGCTGAACTGAAATATTAACTTTGGGGTAGTCTCTAAGTAGATTAAACTTTGAGAATGTACACATGAAAATTTGACTATATTAGAACCAGATAAATAAGATGTAGTTGAAATACTAAATGATTTGACACTGATTAGATAAAAACTAATATATCTTTATGAGTTTTGAGTATTAATATATGTGAACTATTTTAAGCTAGAGAGTTGAATATAGGTAAACTTTGGAGTTGCAATATTTAACTTTAGGTTTAATAATACATTTTTAACTTTGGTGTTGGTGTCTGGAGGAAACTGAGGATCTAGGCCGATATCATATTTAGATAGAGTCAGTGGACTGACATTTATACCTTAACTATTCGAGATTAATATTGATGGATAGATAAGCATATAACTTGAAAGTTTGGGGGCGATATATATTACACTGAAACGGTGGTTTAACTTTGTATTATTTTTATATGATAGTGCTGGAATATTATATATTATTATTATTATTATGATTATTATTTTATTATTATTATTATTAAGGGAAATTTTGGGTGCGCGAATATAGTTATAACCTTTGTAGGATTGTTTGGAGTGGCGTTGCTGTTGAAGGCTGTATTATAATATCCAAAAATAAATACTAGTTTTTTATGATTTATTTTGAGCATTATAAACATTATCACCCTAAGTTTATGCGCGCAAAAATATTTAAAAAAGTTCTCTGCGTTTGTTAGTTATGGTCCTAGAATTGAGAGGAGAAACGAAAATAGGTTTTGTTGTCTTCTATTAGTGGTGCTATAATTTTCTCGGCATCGCTAATGTATAGTAAGATTTCCTAAGTGTGCCTAAAGCACCTATCTTTGTTTGGTGTCGAATATTTCGGAGGTTGTTTTTCTCCCCTCTTTTTCCTTTTCCTATACCTTTTCTTTTCTTCAATTTTCTACTATCGCAAAGTATTATTGACACTTTTTTCTACTCTCCACTTCATGTTTTCTCATATTTCGTATTATTTTTCCCTCCAGCTTATTAGCACATATCAAATAAAGATTTCGAAAAATAGTTACCTCACATCAGCCAAATTTATCAAAAATTCAACTTGTACAGATTTTCGGAAATCAATTTGAGCTAAAACCACCATCCGTAAACATATTTATAAAATGAAAAATTTTTGAGAGCACTACCACCAGAATGTCTAGTTTTAAGATTTTTTCTGAAATGAAAATCTGAGTGAGTATTAAAAATCAACAATCGTATTGTATCAGGTAGTTATAAGTGATGTCGCATGTGACAGTGGGAGTATTATAATTCAATTTGGTAGATGTGATACTAAGTGGGGATTTGAGAGATAGGAGTAATTCGTAATAATTGTACTTAAATCTTTGAATCTTGTCTTCGAAGATGTGTCATCAACTACTTGGCTTAATAACAAATGTCAGCATGGTATTGTCATCCGCAAGATCTGAAGAAAGGTCAATCTTCTACATCTTCATTCCAGTAAACCATGAGCGCTTAATTGATAGGATATTTGCCCTTCTGTGCCAAAACCTCTTTCTTTGGCTCGCAACAAACACTTTACTTCTTTTTGTAGACCGACGTCTCAATTCTCTTATTAAGCCTTCCTTATTTGAGAGCAATACTTCTTCCCGCTTCCGCTTGAGCGAGCTTATCCATCCACCATACAGACCGATCCAAAAGAACGCATTAGTCCAAACAACCAAATTGCGTCAAAGGAGAAGAACCCGTCAAGCCCTTATCAACACACACATCTCAAACCCTGTTCTGCCCAAGAAATTAGAGGCAAACAACTAAAAAAATCCACATCGTCAGAATTGTTCAGAAAGTAGAGCAAAGAAATCGGTGCCTCATCTCTGAAATTTGAAACTCCATTTCATAGCAAACCTCTGCTACTTGAGTGCAAATGGATATGCTTTCCGTACCCACTAATTTATCTCCTACACCTTTAACTACTTAATTAGATAGAAATCCCGGATCAGATTAAAGCAGAGCGGTTCTCAAACAGACAAATGATGTATATACTTAAAGCGAGAGACAAACATTATGTGACGAGCGTTTGATGACCCACCAACTGTCAACCTTGCCACCTTTTAAGACCACAACTCCTTTTACTGCTTCTGCAATTATTTTTTTTTTTTTGGTGTTATTTTCCCATTGTTAATCAATATAATGACACAACCCATAGTACGATATGATCTGTATTTTTATTTTAAAATTTTTTTTTTATCCCCGTATCCCAATCCGATTTTGCAGCCTTTTATTTTTCCACATAGCGCACCTTGAAACAACAGCTATTATTACCTTCAGTCATACTCATCATATTCTACAATTACCCACCATTGTTTTGACATACTCTTCAGTAACTGGTAATGCATTTCTTCTCATTATATCTTTATCTTTCTCGTGTCTATAATACTTTTCAATATGGTCTCCAATTCAAATATTTCTGATATTGTGAACCACTTAAATTATTTATTTTTATCTATATGTTCACTTTATATTATTTTCTATTAATAACACTTTAATAATTAAAATTATAGTTATTTATTATAGTATACATATTATATTATTAATATTTATTATATTTATATATTATAATTCATTAATAAAAATTGATGAAGTTTACAAGCAACTAATGGGCGTCCAAGATCTAAAATATTTCAATTACCAAGTGATGAAATAGAGTATTATTATTGTAATATTTGTTGAATATTAACATTACTAATCTTAATTGATACACTTAATTGCTATTTAACCATAAAGTGTTATATTTAATATTATTATTTTATCTATATCATATACTAATATTTAATCACTGATTATTTAATTCTTATACTGTATTATATGTTTATAATTATTACTATATGATATTTTTATGAACTTAAATTACAATTATCATCATATTTCTTATGTAGTTTTTTATGTTATTATTATTATTATTTTTATTAATTGATATAAATTATTATATTATATCTTCATCGTTAGTCCTACTTTAGTCATACAACACATCTGATCGACCGATGTCTTATTCTACAATATCTTCACTACAATATTCTCTCATCCAATTATCGCGATTCATTTATCTTCTAGTCAGTACATTTACATTACGTTAACAATAAATTGATTATAGCTAAACTTAAAAGCCTGAACAGAGTCACTTAGAACCAAATATGGCAACATTAAATCTATCCGGGGTTAAATCCTACTTCTGTAGCATCGGCTGATGTACACTAACACAAGATAAGCCTTGATTTGATAGAGTATGCATTGCTCCTCTCTATAGGTAATTGCCATGCCTCATGTAATTGCAACTATTGTTTTATCTTGAAGGAACAAGACCACTTCCAAATGGCGCCAACTATCAAGTTACAACAGATTACATTTGTGCAGTTCGAACTGAGCACCGCTTGCATTTCATTGGCAATTGCAGCAAGAATACTAACTGTTAAGTACTAACAAAAATAGATACTCCCCTAAACAACTAACCTAATCAATTCCTTCGTCCTATTCACACATGTCGCTAAGTTTCTCGTTCAATTTCCATGCCATATCGCGTCTGCAAATCAAAAGCAATCCCATATTCAACTGCTGATAAAATAGGTAGGAGTTTATCGTTATAATATGTATCTAGGTGGCGTATACGGTATTGTGCCTGTGAGTATCGATTAGATGAGAGAGTATACTCATTATTTGTGCCTCTCTTTTCGACTTCTAGCAATATTTCACATGCTAACATGCTGGTTTATAGTTTACACCGTGTCGCTTTTCTTGTGTAGTTGGGACCAAAGGATCTTCGCTCTTAGTGAGCTTGAATAGTCCCCTTGTATCTATTTTAGGTAAAGAGCAGCGCAAGACCTCATCCTTGTGGTGGATGCCATACACACTCCTAAATTTTAATGAAAATATGAGACAAAGAACAGTACGCGAAGTGCATGCAAGAGATTAAGCTCTGAGACGACTCATCAATATTAATACCGTCATTGTCAGTTTCTTTGACAACTTCTACTTCAGTTCACTAATAAACTAGGCCATTTTGCCGACCATTACTCCTAAGTAGCAATGATTCTATACAACTTTGGATATACCAGAAGACAGGACTCCGTGTCAACACAACTACTCTCATAGTCACATGTTCCGTTGATGAAAGGTGAGCAATTGAGCTCCTCCAACCCGTATCTTATAGATAGCAACTACAACTATTCACAAAGTTTTTCAGAAATATCACCAAATTAATGTGCCAACAAACTCATATACTCTTCTAATTTTGTGAGTGGGGTTATTGAGATACAATGTTAATGTAAATTATATGTTCATCATCTCATTTATGCGCTCAGCTCTTTTAGTTTATCTTTTCATAACAATATTCAGCTTTGGATAATGCAATCCACTTGTTTTTAGTGGTTTCCCCCCAAAAAAACCTTGCAATGGAAGTAATTTACCCAAATGAGATAATCCCAGGCTCATCGCGTCTCCTCCATTCATGACCTCCAGGAAAATTTCGCATACAGCTCTATTATGACAGATACCAAGTACAATTAAGCTTAGCTAATTTCATTTACATCGTTGTGTGCCAGGACACGAGTCGCGCAATCTTCAGTTTTTCGCCAAGATTAACCCCAACTGTGCGGAGAAAGAGCTCAGTTTGAATTCACTCGTTAAATGTTCAAGAAATCACCCTTAAACCAATAAGTTTCCTATGATCGCAAGATTTGAGGTTCTTTGGTGTCTGTGTGACCATTTAGAAAGAGAGTACTGTCCGATAAAGTGTTCCGAGTTTACTCGTCTGATATGTAAGCTCCTGCTTGCTATTTACATCCACTCTTACTCAGATGATGTGCACCTTCAGAAGTGGAGAACGATCACGCTTAAGTCTCTACTACTATGAGATGCCTGCCAAACACTACGTTTATAAGCGCAAGTGTCTGAGTCAAGTAGACTCTATTGATGTGGTGGTCCTCGATCAGTTGGTTTACCGAGAAGCTTGATTGATCCTCAGTTTACTACGGTGGTTTACTCATGAGTTTTAGTATATCGAATGCCATATCAGCTAGATAATAGCAAACAAGTTTCTGTGAACAGTATGGTGTAGTACGCCATAAACCACTAAACACGATGATTACGACAACAATCCTCTTGGCTCTTCACCCGAAATAACCAATAAAAATAAACAACAACAAATACAAAAAACACTAATTTATGAGTCAAAAGCTACTGACACAGTCGTGTGGACTGACCGTGATCTGGAAATCAATAAGAGTTGGACTGGGTGAAATATTGCCTGCCATTTTGACCAAAAGTTTAAGGAGATAACTTGCAAGAAACCATTATAACATTAGTCATGTCTGTACATGATATCTCTGAAGCCTACTGACGATGCACGCTTCTCACAAAGCCTAATACGTCACCACCACTGGCTAATCTACGTCACTTTGGAGGAGTCTTTTCATCGCAACTTGACTTTTGTCCGGCTAGCTTGTATAGTAGAAAGTCTGCACAAATGAGTTAGGTTCTCCCTCAAGCCAATAACTACAAAATAGTGAGAACCAACATGAGCGTTAATCGACATATTCTTTAGGATGCATAATGAATAAGAGGAAATACAAGAACGAATGTAGTGCCAATGTTAAGGTAAATGACCTAGACCATTCACATTTCGCCATAGTTTAGAACTGTTGATGATCGAGTTCTCTTTGAGAGAGTATCGAAAGCATATGAAGATCAACAATAGTCTGCTATGAGCACTCTCATGCCTTCCTTACGAGTGAAAAAGAAGCCTGTGACACAACCCCATTGCTACTAACCTCAGAAGCTGAAGTCTTAAAACATTAGAATTAAGCCTTATTAGAAACTGCTCCAGTTGAAGGTGATAGTCCATTCATGCAACGATTGCAAAACTACAATTTTAAAAAATATTTGAGACAAACGAGTGGTGGACCATGGTTGTTATAAACTTGTTTGTTATCCTTGCCCAGCCTTTCGAGTTAAGTCTTATACTTCTCTGAACTGAGAAAATGTGTGTGAATAGCTTTGAGTTAGATACCGTGGACTGTCCAAAATGGAGGCGTACGACTAACCAGTGGAAGCCATCAAGAGACATGCCACCATATATCGACAAAGCCAAAATACGCGTAACTCCCTCTGGTGGTTACAAGTTCCCCCAAAGTGTATAACAACCCAAGGTAACAAACCAATGCTAGTCAACGCCTCACAAACTTCTTGGAGTTATGATCTCAGAAGGACGCTCCAATCTCTAGACAACAATCCCCACAACAAATTGGACACAACTTTTCTGATAAGACCTTTTCGTCAAGGATCAAAATTGCTTGGATCGCCTTACTATCCCATCCAACGTCTCAATAAGGCGATTCTTGAGGTACAAGATGGCTATGACACAGGGATGGGTAAGATAGTACTCAGGTTTTTGTTATGTTAAGATCGAATTCTCCGATGTGCGCTTATTCCTTTGAAGTTGTTATTGACCTACCAACATAGAAGCCAGTATCATCTATCAACAATCGTATTGCTCAACAATGAGGCAAAGATAAAATAAGTCAATGGGGCAAAAGCATTGCGTGGCAGATCCCACTGCAATATCTTCTGTGTAACCTCCTGGTTCGTGGGTGGCAACGTCAGTCTTTGATTTACTGTTTTGAACTGTGTCTATTGGTACCAGTATCTGAAGTAAAGCCTCACGATTGATATGTGTAGTTCCCATTGTATGCTAATACAGAGAATACATGTCGAAGACATGCTTTAATAGATTTTTTGAAAGAGTATCCAAAATTCATCTCAAATAGCACCTACCCACTATACAGCGCGTTAAATGGCAAACTCACAAGTCAGTTTATACTGGCCTAAGGTGATGGGAACAGTCACACATCTTTAGGAAAAATTGTTTGCTATTATATTTATTAGAAAGAATTTCAGTAGTCTCTAGGTAATATGTGTGACCGTAGACTTCCTGCCTACTATCCAATCCTTTCTCTATATGAACAAATCCTCACCTGTTCGAGTCAATTGCATGTAAATGTTTTCGTGGCATGGTGATAATGTGTGGTGAACACATCAATAGTATCTCTGTCATTAAAGGAGGTGATATACTCTTATAGAGATAGAAAACAACAAATTAAGGAGTTTGATTGCTTAGCGATAATCCTTTTTGCCGGAGGCAAAGAAACATGTCTACGCAACAAGCAACTATATCTAAGGTATTACATATCTATTCACCTCGGCAGCCCACCAGTCTTCCCAGATATTTTAGGCCCGTGAGAACACGCAAAAAGAAAATTTAACATGCGGATACTGAATGTACTTATTACCTTACGACTGCCAACTCGAGGGACCAACCTAACAAACCATATCAGACGTACCGATAACAATTTATCGGAGCCTGATAAAAATGGTTGTTATATTTCATAGCAGGAGTCGAGAAATCAACAAGACAATTACCGCCGCTGCATTACTTATAGTTAGATAATCAGTTCAAATGGATACATGATATGGATAAAAGTATTCATTGTTATTCCTATTTATTGTCGAGTTGTTTTGCCCCAGGTGTTTCTTAACCAGTCAAGCCCTGACCACGGGTCAAATTTCAAACAAAAATCGTTTACCCTGTCAGATAAAAATGTCAGATTATCAGGAGCTGTGCCTCTCAGGGGATAAACCCTATCGAGAATTATCACATAAACAAAATCCTCTCGTAGATGGATCCAAAAGTACATATGTCAACAATGATGGACGAGCTTCCCGATGAAAGAGAGGAATCCTTTGTATCTGACAACTCAGCTTCTAGCCGTCACATTATCACACCATCAACTACGCGATTAACCTTATTAATTTCTCTGCTATCGTAACATTTTTTCAGTTGTACTTTGTTGGTCCCTCTACGAGCGCTCAGGTTATGCAGTCAATCGTGCCCCAGCATTTATAACAGTGTCATCCTCTCCATCTTCAATTCATTCATTCATTTCATTCCTAATCATTCATTATGCATTCATGTCATTTCATTCATTCATTCATTCAGTTCATTCATTTCAGTAGCATATGGCGATCTCCTTCAGTTTCTCTTCAATTCTCATTATCATCTCATTACATTTCCATCACATTACGACTTCATATCAGCTACTCTATTATTCCTATGTCTAGTTCTAACATTTATTACGTCGTTCTTAATTCAGTGTCATTCAATCTTTTATGTTTTCATTGGCTTTTCAGATCTATAATACTCCCTTCGTAACTTTCTCCTCCTCCTATCCTCATTCTTAACCGCCACTTCTCCCTCCGCCTCCGCGGTCACCGTCCAATTATCACCCGATTCTCCTTCTCGTTGTTCATCTAGGTTAGTTTTCTCATTACTTTTTTTGATTTTCGTTTATTTTAATATTTTTGGGGTTTTATCATAATATCGACCTACATCTTAAAATGATTTTTTTACGAATTTTTCGATTAAGGTTTATCAATCTTACGAATATTTCGTTTAATTTTAAATCTGGATTCGTTTTATTGGATTTGTTGGTTTTTTTTTATAAAACACGGTTTTGAAATTTTATTTTTAGGACTCTAGGTCCGCCGCCCTCGCCTTTTGGTTTTTTTTTATTTTTTCTCTATTTTCGTTTAATCTAGGTGAGTTATGTCTGATTTGTCCCTATGTGTTTTTACTTTTTTATGACAAGGCATTTCATCAAAGATTTTTAATATATTATTTCCTACATGCTTCATTAACGAGATATTTCTTGGTTCATTCTTACTATAATTACTTTTAGAGTATATTGTCTGGTTTCTTCCATCTTATCACTCTCAAAAGTCCTTTTCGTATCTTTCCCGTTTCTTCGTTCTCTGTATCACTTGTTCTAATTCTTTTTACTATACATGTATTCTTGTTTAGGAAATACTTTCTATTGAGGTTTATAGTTTTTTAATTTTAATTTTTTTCTAATGTAATTTCGGATGAACTTTCCAAATCAATTTGACGAGGTTGAACCTATCTCTTAGATTTTGTTTTAGTCTTCTGCTATGGCCACCATTATTTCATTGCATTATACACTGCAGTTATCCAACTATTAATATAAATTAATCTTCAGATATAAACCTATTTCTGTGTCCCTCTCATGTTTTTATTTACTCAGACAATAGTCAATTTCACTTTTTCATTGGCGATATGTTCATACTTAGCAAAGAATTTTATGTCTTCTCGTTTACTTTACAGTCTTACCTGTTTACATTAAGTGCTCCTAGCTATTGTGTATATTTTTTCATTTGTATATTATTTGTGATTACATCCTGGCAGCTGAAAAAACACTTATTATTCGTAAAATGTAAACACTAAGTTTTAACTAGTTTAATAAAGGATTTTCTTACATTTTTTGTTGTTTTATGTACATAATTACATATCTACTTTGAATCTCAGTTTTGTGTTCAACGTTAATTTATCATGTTTTAAATCTATGATTATAATATTGAGTTGCAGCATTTCCTGCACTCAATTACTTATATGACTAGTATCTAAACAAACAACAATCAAAGTTTCACAAGTGTATTAAAAGAGATGTAAGAGAAACATAAGATGACCCAAGCCATAAAATAGTTTGCCATACATGACATATATTTATAGTGGTGCTAAGAACACATCCATGGTCCATATCATTAAATCAACACAACATAAGTACTTGTTAAAGCTGAGCCATAGGGTTGTGTTTCTTTAACGAAACTTTCATTTTAACCAACACCAGGAATCTTTTTGAATTTATTTTTTTTATTTGCAAATTAATTATCATAACACCATCATTAGATTTGAAGGATTTTGTTATTTCATGCCACATATCTTTGGATTTTTTTCGATCAATAATCAAAGCCTAATCCCAAAATTTGGGTCGCTACATTGAACCAAAGCATTTCAATAAGGTTTTATTAGTCATTATCCACAAAGATACTTCTCTCTCTCCATCCTCTATAATCAAAACACTCATTCTCATGAATCCATTGGCTTCATATCTTTCCAACTTCTTCAACCAAGTAATATTATCGTTCTCCCTCTTACCTTGTTGGAATCTCCATGATCTCACTCTTCCACTCTAGCCTTATTGCTTTGGTCTAATTAAATTTTGTAGCCAGGAATAAACTTCCAGCTGTTAATTGATAAGTACTAAGGTCTAGAAGTCCTGAAGTTCAGAACAAGAACAACTTTTTTGATACAAGTGAGAAGAACATAGCCTAAGGCACTTATCTTTAGGATCAAACAGAATATTATGGGGATAATTTATAACCAAGTTGAGCTAGGTAGCAGCAGTATGCAAGTCTATTTCAATGATCAGTATAACTAAAGTACATAACTTCAGTCATAAACTAAACAGTAAACATATACAAGTGTAACCAGCATCTCATTCTTATAATACCCTTCATGGCCTAGCTATAAGGATAGGAAAATGAGACTTTCAAAGTACAATATTTCCAGATATTCTTTTAAGCAGTATTTCATTCTCGTGTCTATAACAAGTATCTCAAAAATTTCTTAAAAACAGCATAAATAAATAGTGGAATTTTTTTTATTATGTCAAAATAGAATCGCAAAATAATTCTTATCAGTAAACGCTACACATGTCTCAGAACCAAAATTGAATCAAACCAGCCCCACATTCGCTATGTTCTAACCAACTTATCAATATACCAAATCCCCATCCTACACTTAAAATTTCACTTACTATGTGTGGTTTCGTATAATTGGAAATTTTGAGTCGATTTTTAGCATAATTCATTATACAAAGACCTATATTTGCACTTGTCAAGTTTCAAATGTTTTCAATAGATATTATAAAATATATGTGCTAAATTTCAATCCTAATTGCATTTGAATATCCTGACTTTTTCATAAATTCACAAATTAATCTAAAATCTCTTGGTCATTTAAATGAGTTACACAATCAAGGCTTAGAAGACCAACATTAATAGTTTAGCTTCATATATATCGCACCATGTTCCAATTTAAGATGCAAATTAGTATATTGTGAGAGTTTAAAGTAGTCGTGCAAGTGAGACTACACAAGCCCTACAAAATAATAGCAGGAAATAGGTCCATATGAAGTACAGTGTTGCGCACGTCCATGTCACCGAGAATTGTTATTCCTATTACTTAGTGATATACCACGTGCAATCATTTGTAGATTGACAGGAATGAATAAAAATACGTAGTTACACATTATGATATTTTCTTGTAGGTTATTTGAAATGTTGTATCATGGTAAATTTTCAAAAGAAATAAAAATGTAGACAATACGATAACATTAACTCACAAGAATTCTTTATTCCTTTCTTTCGCATCATAAAAATAAATTAGTAGTAATAGATAAATAACGCTAGCTGTTCATAGAATCAGATGTGCCTGCCTTTACTCTTTTTTACGGGTCACTATACTATGGCATTTCTATTATAAATATAAGCCCACTATATTTATTATATATTAAATTCATTAATATTATAGTAGGATCAGTAAACGATTAAACACGGAATTTACCATGAACCAAGTTCAAAAATAAAATGATCCAACAAAAGTTTTGCTAGATTATTTACATCCAGTGTTATTATTTTAAAAAAATAAAACAATGAAAAATACCTATATACGTTATATGATAGTTTGGGAGCAAATAACAATAAATAATTGTGTACTATGATTGGAGATAAAAAAAATAAAATATAACTGATGAAAATATAATAAATATATAAATTAAAAAGTTAACTCAGGGAAATAGGAGCTATGGGCCATGGGAAAAATTAATAGGCCTTTTTACTCAAAAATACCCCTCAGCGTTCTTAGCAGATTATTCATAAGTGTTACTCTTTAGCTTTTATACCAAACCCTACCATTCGTTACCCTAAAATTTTAGATGTTTAACAAGTTATACCCCTTCCGTTAATCCAATTCGTAAACTTCCTCAAACTCACAAAAAAATAAATCAAAATAAAAACGCAAAACTCTCTACCTCCTCACTATAACCACACGTGTCACACCACATACCCGGTCCGTAGTAGTCACACCTACACATTTGCCTCCCGCACCGCCTTATATGAACTCATCACACACCCATTTCCCTCTCTGATACGGTCCCACCACACCCCCTCTGATACTACACCTTACAGCACCACCCTAGCCTGCCTCCAGCCACCTCAAATCAGTCATTACCAACTCAGCCAAAATCAAAACCACTCTCGAAATTGAACCACCCTACCCTCAAATCGAACCACACTTCAAAATTTACCCCTGTAATTACACATGAGACCATTCTCTCCTCGATTTCAATGGGTTAGGTTTCATCGTGGGATTATTGGTGGATGGCTGTTTTGTTGGGTTAGAGAGGGTTTGTGGACGGTACCGATTACGAGATAGGTAAAAAAAATTTACATACTAACTTCGGTAGGGATGATATTATGGCCGGACATTCAGCATAAAGGCGTTTTTTGTGAGGTGGTGTTTGTCGACCAGGGAACGAGTGGTGGGTTAGGTGACGTTAGTGTTTATGGTCATTGAGCAGAGGTAGTTTGATGTTTGTGCGGAGCTGGTCGGGTGGTTTTGTCGATGCGAATTTCTGGTGATTGAGTTCTGATGTCACTCAAAAGATTAGGAAACTGAGAGCTATTTGTGGGGATGATCGAATTGCCTGTTTTATGTGTGTCTCGGTATAGTGTTACGCAAAACTTATGGTGAATGTGAGAAGAGTTGAAGGAAAATGCAGTGAAGAAATCAGTGTGAAGGATGTTTCGTATTGTTCATTGTTAATGTAGTTAAGGTGTTAAACTTGCTAAGCTATGACGCATTGAGTATTGATGTTGGGCGATAATAGAATTAGATCGGATCGATATTTCTGTAAATTACAGATAAGTGTGGTAAGGCTACTCTAGAAGTACTATTTGTGTATTGAAACGACATTACATGGCTTAGATGTAGCAGAATAGTGAGTGTTAGTATGGGTAGGTAATAAGAAAGAACGGAGTAGAGAACTTAGTCGGTAGAGTATATGCCCAATTCAGGCCAGTGAAGCTGCGTGCCTATATGAGATTGTGGTCGATAGGGTGAGGAGTTTCAAATGGGATCGTAATGTCTAACAGAGGCTTCTTACAATTGGAATAACAAGTAGGATAGTTATTTCACGACAGAGAATATGTATGGAGTTAGGTTTTATGGCTATATGTGGGAAAAGGCTCGATATGGGGGTCTCCGTAGAGTAGCGTAGATATCAGCGCTTACTCAGGTGGTGCTTTAATTCACAGGAAGGTTCAGCATCTACTATTTTCCACAATTGTTGGATGGACTAACGGGTATACTCAAGAGAGATCTCACTCTGTGTTCGTGATCTCATATATTAATTTGCGAGTAATCATCAAGGCATTTGACCAGATCACACACTTTGTTCAGTTGCTAAAATCAGTTTGATGCAAAGAGTGAAGATTATCAGGTCTGAATAAATGCCTGGTAATGGATGTTTCATTGGATTGTACGAGGTTCGCCAAAATCACTTTTATTATCTTTTAAACTAAACTCTAGAATTTAATTTCTATGGCTTCGATATTTCACAATTATAGAGGTTCAATTCTAAAACATCAATGTATAGGGCTTATAAGCTAAAATTCCAAAATTTGACGTAAGACTACTAAACTATTATGCTTTTTTCTTATCTAAAATGAGAGTGAAACTGAACGATCTAGCGCATACGTAGTTTTTTGCGGACTATTGTTTGTTATGATTCAGACCCAACAAAGCAGCTTGTTAGGTCACTTTCATAGCAATGACCATGCCTTTGAAGCATTATTTTTAGCATTTTGACGAGTATCAACTAATATGTAGTATGAGTTTGGTCCATTATTTATAATCCACAAGTAATCATCAAGATCCAACTCACTAATACCTCAGGCACAAAATCGAGCACCTCATATTAAATCTTGATGCCTCCAAGGCCAGTGTAAGTAAGTCTGGTGAACAACACAGCAGGTATCGAAGGATTGTATAGAGAAAACGGAACTAAGCGAGATTGTTGTACAACATTCCTAGAATCTCGAAAGTTGTTCACATCTACAGCGTAGTCGGTTCAAACTGGTACGATTCAGTTGCCATTGTACATGTGTGATCATCTTGCGAGTGATCTCACAGTACATTCCCGCTAATCGTTTAATCTTAGTTCGTCACCTATACTGGTATTGCTGTGGCCATGCGTAATGGAATGGTCTGTATAAGAGATCCGATAACGATGGTGTTTAGGGTTACCAAGTATCAATTGTGGAGTGTGCGTAAAAGCGCTGGCGTATACCCTTAGAAAAGCCTAATATCTGAAGCAGACCCATAAAGTGAAATCTAAATGCGCAGATTGAAGTGGCTCATGCTAAGTCATGTGTTACCAAAATTTGACTGTATGGTATCATACTGGGCTTAGTGACGCCATCAACGATAGAATACTAACTTATCGAACATATCCCCCCGCTGACTCTGTTGTGCCAATTAGCATTACCGTACACCGAACACTCATAATAGTGTCATTATGATTCGAATTTTTGATATGAATGAAATTAGTAACAAACAAGGAGAATGAAACTTGTTGATGACCTTAGAAGGAAAATTTTCTACTCGTAGAGTAATGTTTAACGATCTATTTCTAAAATATTCCCTATAAGATACCACTGAAAACTACTTATGTGAACAGAATGATCACTATACGGCCTGGTGTGTCTACTTATATATGTATATCGTATTGTGATTATTAGCATGAAGTGGTACAACATTAAGGTTGTATACACCTCAGGGGAGCATACCACACCTAGAAGAATAGAAGATGAGAAAGCAACTTAGTCCGGTTTTACTAAAATTATACTTCTATATAATCAAATTAAAAAATGAACATATTTTATGACAAGGCCTACCTCAACAATCTCACCAGCATTCATCACCACTATTTTGTCCGCAGCTTGTATAGTAGAAAGTCTGCAATGATGGTCCATCAGATACAATGAACAAACAATGAGCTAATCAACGAGAATGTTAAGGTGAAAGACAGACCTATGTGCAATGACTATGACAGTTCTCTTGGATCGTGAGTCATTTCGTACTGCACGAAGAACACCCTGCATTCAAACTAATACATTAATAGCTACGTCGAAAAAAACACTCCATTTAATTTATCCTTCCCACCTTTCAATATATTAGAAAGTCTGGTGACTGTGGTGAGACAAAAGTGGCTTACTACACCTATTCGAAACCTACCCTTGGTTCAATTATACACAAACCTTGATATTATGTTCGCTTTCTGCATCCAAGGCACTAGTAGCTTCGTCAAGGATCAAAATGCTTGGATCCCTTACGATAGCTCGAGCTATAGCAATCCGTTGCTTCTGACCACCACTGAGCAGATCATCATCAACAATCGTATTGTAACCATGAGGCAAAGATAAAATAAAGRCATGGGCAAAAGCTTGCGTYGCAGCCCACTCAATATCTTCTTGTGTAACCTCTCTYGGGCAACCATATTTTATGTTTGAACTTATGTCCATTCGGAAAAGCCGAGGTTCCTGTTCAAAGAATCTGTGAGAAGTAGTTTTAGAAAATTCATCTCAAAAGCATCAAATTCACCTGGACAGGTTACTGGCCAGGCCTAGAAATCTCAATTATAAAGTTTCAGACAGATATGATACCTGGCCTACATATCCAATCCTTTCTCTATACCATTGAGCATCTAATGTTTTCAGCGGGACATCATCAATTAGTATCTGCATAAAAGGAGGGAAAAAAGAAATGACAAATAAGAGTTACATCTTTTGCGAGGCAGAAAGAAACATCGAACCAATAAGACATACATACCTCACCACCAGTTGGCTCATAAAGGCGTAGAAGAAGATTAACAATTGTACTTTTACCACTGCCACTGAGACCAACCTAACAAAATTTGAAGTATTATATAGCAAGGAAATCACAGCTTACTTAGTTAGTAATCAGTTCAAAATGATGATAAGTTATTGTTTCTTTTGTCAAGTGTTTGCCCCAGGTGTTTCTTAACCAGTCAAGCCTCAGCATCTCCATTACCCTGAGYTCAGGGAAGTGTTCAGGGACTGACCAAGCAATGAGATCGAATATGTCAGTGGCCAAAGAATCTTTTGTATGCAAGCTTGGCAAACACAAAAAGAAACGGTAGTGATTTGTGATTGGCTGAACTAGGTAGGTGCCCCGTAAAGGTGCAATTAGAGGGGYTAGCAGYGACCCGGCTCATTCAACTATTCAAGCACTTTTATCTGCTGGAATTTACGAAATTGAATATCATTGGCAGATCTTTGGCTCTATAGTTAGTTGTATTAGATAAGGCAAAAGTTTAATGCACACCAAAGTTCAGACGTTAATGCAGGAATTCTCTCTCATCTCCCTAAAGCCTTTACTTCCTCCTTCTTTCTACTTAACTGAGTATCTTTGGTTGAAAATATTTCAGATATTCTATCCCAACATGACTTTTTTAAGCTTCTGCCATGTGGCACCATTTCATCAAACATGCACGAAAATAATATATATATAAAAATAAATTTCGTGAGTAATATTACAATAGCATTTACTTCATTGGGATACATAGAAAGATTTATTTCTCGATACTACGCTACCTGTCAAAGTGAGCATGTATTTTTCATGGAATGGAACGGCAGCTGAAAAACACTAAATATAACACTAAACAGATAGAGATTTCACATTGATATGACAGTAACTACTAATCTCTAGTGTTCAAGTAATTTCGAATCTATGATTAAATATTGAGTTGCATGCATTCCTGCACTCAAGTTACTTATATGACTGTATCTAACAAACACAATCAAAGTTTCACAAGTTTATAAAAGAGATGATAAGAGAAACATAAGATCGACCCAAGCATAAAATAGTTGCCATACTGACATAGGGTGGCAAGAACACATCCATGGTCCATATCATTAAATCAACACAACATAAGTCTTGTAAACTGTAGCCATAGGGTTGTGTTTCTTACGAAACTTTCAATTTTAACCAACATCCAGGAATCTTTTTGAATTTTATTTATTTATTTGCAAATAATATATACACCATCATGAATTGAGGATTTGTTAGTTTCATGCCACTATCTTTGGATTTTTCGATCATAAATCAAAGCCTAATCCCAAAATTGGGTGCTACATGAACCAAAAGCGAATTCTGTATAGTCATCCACAAAGATCTTCCTCCTCCATCTCTATAATCAAAACCTCATTCTCATGTAATCCATTGGCTTCATATCTTTCCCAACTTCTTCAACCAAGTAATTTTCGGTCTCCCTCTACCTTGTTAGATCTCCATGATCTCACTCTTCACTCTAGCCTGATGCTTTGGTTAATATAAAATTATTGTAGCCAGGAATAAACTGTTCCAGCTGGGTACTAGCTGAGTCCTTGAAGTTCAGAACAAGAACAACTTTTTGATACAGGTGAGAAGAACATAGCCTAAGGCACTACTTTTAGGACACATCAATAATGGGGATAATTTATCCACAAAGTTGAGCATGGTAGAAGCAGTAGCAAGCATTCAATGACATATACTTACATCATACTTCATATAAACTAAACAGAACACATACAAGTGTAACCAAGCATTCTCATAATACCTCAGTCTAGCTGGATAGGAAAATGAGACATTCTCAAAGACAATATTTCCAGATACTTTTTTGCAGTTTCATTCCTGCATAACATATTCAAAAATTTAAACAGTAAATAAATAGGAATTTTTTTATAGTCAAAGAACTCAAAACTATATAAACGCTACACATGTCCAAGAAAAAATAATTCATCAGCCCCACATTTCGTTTCATTCAACTTATCATATATACAAAACCCCATCCCCAAAATTCAACTTTACATTGGGTCTTTATAATAGAAATTTGGAGTGATTTAGCAAGTCATATACAAGACTAGGCACTGTCAAGTTTCAATTCAAAGAAATTAGGCATTCAACTATGCATTTGAAAACCTTTTGAAAATCCAACAAACAAATAATGTTCAAAAATACACACATCAAGGTTAGAAACCAACATAATAATTTTTAAGTCATAATATATCCACCAGCATTAAAGCAAAAAAATTTGAGAGTTAAATGTGACCCAAGAAGACTCCAACCACAAAAATAGCAGAGAAATAGGCCATGATACATTGTGCATCCTCATGTCACCGAAATTTTCCTTTTACTAGATAATCACGAATGCAATCATTTTTGTTAGATTGACACGAATGATTAAATACGTATACACCATTATGAGATTTTCTTGTAGAGGTTATATTGAATTGTGTATCATGGTAAACTTTTAAAGAAATAAAAATACAATTGTAACTTATAAATTTTTATTTCCTTCTTCGCACATAAAATAATAAGTATAAATATGTGCCTTGCCTTTTTTTTTGCAAATTGATTATAATTATAGCCCACTAATTTTATTTAAACATAATTGTGGAATCAGTAAAGTTGAAACACGGGATGAAGTTCAAAATAAAGTAAGAAAGTGTAGTATTTTATCAGTGTTTTTTTAAAAAAAATAAACAATGAAAAATACCTAGTTATTCGTTGTGTTATGGAAATACAATAAAAACAAATGATGAAAAATAATATCTTGTGAAAAATAATATATATAAAAAGTTTAAGCTCATGGGAAATAGGAGTATGGGCCATGGGAAAATAAGGTTTTTCTCAAAAATACCCCTTAGGTTTAGTCTTTTCTAAGTGTTACTAGCTTTTTAAAACCCTACATGTCGTACCCTAAATTTTTAGATGTTTAATCAGTTATACCCTTCCTTAATCCATTTCGTTAACTCAAATAAAAAAATAAAATAAAATAAAAACGAAAACAGTCTCTAACCTCTAACCATCCCACCTCAACCCGGCTAGGTATACCCGCGCGACGAATTTGCCTCCCAGCGCTCTGACTTCGCAACCACCCATCCCTCTGACCTCCCCACACAACCCCCTCGACCTCCGCACACCTAGCTGCCCACAGTACTGGGATGCCTCAATTTCGAACAACCCACCAAAATTCAAACCATATTGGACACCACCCTAACCTCCAATCGAGATCCACCTCAAATTGACCCTGTATCTGCTTCTGCTCTGATTAATGGGTTAGGTTTTCATCGTGGTTTTTTTGGTGGAGTGGTGGTTATTGGTGGGTTAAGAGGGTTTGTGGGGTGCTGTAGTTTTAATGGATTAGCAATAGGGTTTTGTGGGTGGGTGGTTTTGTGGGAACGAGTGTGGGGTGGTAGTTTATGGAATTACAAGGGTTGTGGGGTGGTGGTTTTGTGGAAGCGAGTGGTGGATGGGGTGGTGTGGTATACGGAATACGAAGTTATGGTGAATGTGGGCGTGTTGCTCATGTGGGTGGTGCAGCTAAGCGAGGTGTGTGTGGTCGAGGTAAATTGACAATAGTGTTGGTGGTGGTGGTGAAGATGATGCGACTAGAAGTGATGGCGAATGGTTATGGAGGTAAATGAAGAGGAGAGAGAATAGGGTTAGACAATGAGAGAGGGGTGATGGGGTGGGTGGGTGGTTAAGGGACTAATTGTAAACGGCTTCGATAACAAAGTTAAAGAGAGAGGAGGGAGGCTTATGCAGTAATGTGGGAAAGGTCGATATGGTCGGTCAATATCAGGTTCAGGTGTTTTAAGGTCGATCATTTTTTTTCGAACGGGTCGAATTTCTTTGTTCGTGAACCCAAATTTTCCGGTAATATTGGCGATCACTTTTTAAAACAAATAATTTTTTCTTGTCGATATTTTCACAAATTTAGACTAAATATTAGGGCTTTATAAGCTAAAAATTCAAAATTTGACAAATACTAACTATTATTTTTTTTTCGAACTACTTCCTCGGTTTCTTTTATTGCAACAAGTGGACTTTTACACTATTTACATTTTGACTTCAACTAATATAAGTATTTGTCACATAATTAAACACATATTCAAATGATTATACTAGGCAAATCGGGTCAATCGATCGGACAGTCACTAACAATTGGACAACATTCTAAAACGGGTTTACACGTTCGTCAAAAACGAGATTCGGAATTCTACTTTTGTATTCATTGATCCAGTTTTCCGTATCGGTTTACGGGACGGTATGTGGTTTGGGTTTGCTTATGGTGGTGATAAATGGCGATTTTAGGGATACAATTGGGAGGGTTCTAAAACCTGGATACACCTTAGAAAAGCCTAAATCTAAAAACCCATAAATAAATCAATGCAAAGCCTTGGTAAGGAAAATTTACGTAGTGGGGTTTGCTTTAGTGAGATTACTAGATAACCCCCGAGCATTTGCTCGAWTTTTAAATAAAATACAAATTGCTCTAAATTTAATCAAAATTTGATATTTTCAAATTGTAARTACTTATAGATAAGGTTTTATTWTCGGAATTTTTTTTATACTTATATATAAATTAAAAAAMATATAAAATTTTAGTCAAAAACACATTTATTAACATTCATTAAATGATTTTTTTACATTTTTTATGCAATTAATTAATAAAGTGTGTTTGGGAGGYAAAATGTGGGAGGTGGAGAATGGAGATTGCTTTAGTAAGAGTTACTAGATAATCCCCGAACATATGCTCGATTTTAAATAAAATACAAATTGTTAACGTATGGTCGAGTTTGATTTGATATTTTTAAATTGTAATATTTAAAAAATAAGGATTTATTTTCGCCAAAAAATATTTTTAATAGCTATAGATGAATTAATAAATATATAATTTTTACTCAAAAACACTTTTATTAACATTCATTAAATATGCTTTTTTACATTTTTTTATGCAATAATTAATAGTGTGCTTAAGAGGGAAATTTGAGAGGGAAAATGTGGGAGTTGGGGTTTGCTTTAGTAAGAGTTATTAGATTAGATTAGATATGACTGGT
>SNQN01003597.1:4570-51165 GCA_008642245.1 Bassia scoparia | reverse complement strand
CAAATCTCTCCATTGTTGGAGAGATCAAATTCTTACAAGTTAATCCCTCCATTTCCCTCTCTTCTAATTTCTTCCCTTCCTCATTTGTTTTCTAAATGAAGGAAATTCCATCCCCCCATTTCCCTTCCCTCCCTTTCTTTCCATTTCCTTCAATCCAAACATAGGGTAAATGTTATCGAAATTGCAGAATGTGATATTGAATTTTAATTTTGAACTTGGAAGTTGGCCACTTCCGACTTGAAATGTATTAGTTATTATGACGATGTGATCAATGGCCTAATATATGATAATTTTATCATAATCTGTTTATTGACATGACAATTTACCCATGTATTAGTGTTTCACATAAATTGGTCCTAAAATCGAAACCAAATGACCAAAATGCAGTGAGCAAAATTTTTATCTCGAAATTTTAGTCACATATCCCTTTGCTAACATTTCCCCTTGTGGCCGTGTCAATATTTTTTCAGATTACTATTTTGGTGGCAGCCCAACGATCATATTCATTGCCAAGCGTTAACACCAGCRCAGAGTTGATAAAAGCCTTGATAAAGCTTTCATCCATCGCTTACAGCGATATTGAGGTTAGTATTCAACTATTCATATTTGAATTCACATTTAGTTGAACAAAAAAATTCTGACACCTTTGCAGGCCTATTGATCTATATGATGACTTATGCATCTGATCTCAGAAGATTTTGATTTCTTTACATGCAGTTCAAGTGCTCTGGACTCCTCAGCAAGAAAATGATACTTTGTCGGAGGAAGATGTGCTTAAAGACTATTCCCTTTTAAGGCCACTCACAGACAAACTTAGCTGATTTTGTGAATTTGCCTAATAGATATCATAGAATGTGGATGCAAACACTAGAGTAAATATATCAGAGAACAATATGCATATCAAACATACCTAGGGCCTTTTTTGGTTGACATTCAAATTCATGGGAAATTAAATTTCTAGGAAATGAATGCATGTGGAGTTGTTTGGTTAACAATAACATGGGAATTCTAATTTCCTAGGAATTTCTAATTCCTGCAAAATGGAGGAAATAACTTACCTAGTCCCCCTAGGTAAATGAGAATTCCCATAGGAATTACAATTTCCTACATCCAACCAAACAAGTTTTAGTACTTCCTAGGAAATTAATTTTCATGGGTATTGAAATTTCCTAGGTAATTATACTTCTTATGTTTAACCAAACGATACCCTAGATAAAAATCTGACGCTCAGTTTATTGCATCCCCAACCCCCCTCAAATAACAAAGTACGAATAGTATGTAACTGTGGAGGAGAGTAAAAAGTGTATTAATTTTTATTCATAACCTAAGAGCTACATATAACAATAATTTCCTTATTTCAAGAGAAGTTTCCCCAAATTACCCCAAGGTTAGGCCTAATAGCTGATGTACCACTGTTGGTTTTTTGAGTTACCTCATGTAACTTGATGTTAGTGGTTAATAGCTGAAATACCTTTAATACTAACGGACGCTAGGGTTCCGTTAGGACAACAATTAAAGTTAACTAATTAAATATTAACCACTTAAAACTAATTAATTAACCTTATAATTAAAGCTAATTAAAAAAATTAAAGTAAAATTAAAACTAATTCATCGTTTCACTTCTCTTACTTGCTTTTTCTCTCAACAAAAAAATTTGAACTACACAAATTCAAACAAACAAAAACAATTAATTTGAACTGGAGTATAACAACTTCAATTCAAACATAACAAAGAACACTAGACAAATTCGAACGATAACTAAATAATTAAATTTGAAGATATACGAATTTGATCAATAATAAACAAATGGCAGTACGCAAAAGAAAAAGACGAAATAATCGGGAAAAAATGGAGCTTTTATGTCGAATATCTTATTTGCAAGCAAACGAATACACACATTCCACGACCCACAACCAACACACCACGACTCAGCTAGTTTCGAACACACCAAACACAATACGCCACGACCACCAACCACACGCACCGTGACACACGGCTCACAGTGCAGCCATGAACCCACCACCCACAAGCAGGAAATAGAAAAAACTAACATTAAATTCGTATTGTTCTTGATACTAATTCAACCAACAAAATTCGAATTGTTGTTGTTTTTACTTGTTCAAATTTGAATTTGAACAAATTGTTGTTTCTGTTGTTGTTTAAACTCGAATTCATTCAAAGTCGAATTTTTTGTCGTTGATGGCAAATTCGTTGTTATTGTTATTCGAAATTATTGTTGTCGTTGTTCTAATTTGTTGTTGATGTTAAAATAAAGAAGATTAGTTGAGAAGAGAAATAATATGTAGCAATGAAGGAGGGAGAACGGTGGAGGAAACAGAAAAAGAAGAAGTAATTAATAAAGTTTTTTTTTTGTGTTAAAAATTTTTAAAAGAAGCAATTAAGGTTAAATCAACGGAAAGTTAACGATCGTTAGTCATAAGAGTAATTGAGCTATTAACCCCTAACATCAGAAGTATATGGGGTAATTTTAAAACCTCAAGATACATCAACTATTAACTATTAAGCATACCTCAGGGGTACAATATGAAATTTCCATAATTCTAATTAATCGTTGAACACGTGAGTTTCAAAAAAGAGCAATACACAATACAACCCGCTAAATTACCGGGTCAGGTTCGGGTTGAACATCTCAACGACTCAACCCATATACACGTTTAGAGATTTTTTTATTTTTTATATGTTCCTTTTGGCCAACAATAAGAAGCCCAATTACATATGTAATCTAATTTAAAACCAAAAAAAATACAATTCACAATCCAAACCCTTTCTCTCTCCTCTCCGCTTCTGATCGGCGTGGCCCCCACTCACTCGACGGACGGCGTCTCTGGTGTTGCGCTGCTGCTGGTATTGTTGGCATTGCCACTGCTGTATGGTTGCTCGATCTTAATATCATTCTTTAGGGTTTCGCTTTTTTAAGGTATTCTTCTTCTCTCTCCTCTTCTTCCCCCATTTTATAATTTTGTTCCAATTTTCCAGTTTTTTTGTTTGGATTATTTTTTCTGGAGTTTTGTTGGATTTCATTATGAGTTTTGTTTCAATTTCTCTATTGTTTGGGAGGTTCTATATTGTTGTTTGGTTTTGGGTGATTTTGGGGCAGAATTATTTATGATATTAGGGCTGAATTTGAAGACCAACAATGAAATATAATAATTAAACTACAACAAACAAAGAATAACACACATTCAAATCAAGTAACAATTTTCTGGATGGGAATATTAACTGATTTTGTAAATTACTATGTTAATTATTATTATTATTATTATTATTATTATTTTTTTTTTTTCCCTTTTAAACTACCTATTCCCATATTAGCATATGGCATCTGTTCATCTAATAAATGGTATTTTAAAAAAAATTAATTAAATGAAAATAGTATGGAACTCCCATGTGTCATCATTGTATGCAAAAACCCTGTTATTAAATATAGTAATAGATAATAGATTGGCGAGGGAAGAAAATTCCAATGAAATGAAACTTTGTACTAGAATTAAATTGCGGTGTGAACCCAACGAGAGGGGCAGTTCGATTGCTATTTCAGCACGGCAGCACCATGTCGAGCTTAGGTCCACGTTCACCCCTCCTTAATTCATTGTGTAACCTAATTACCTAATTGCTAACTTCGCGRCCGTGGTTCTGGTTCCACTCCTCTAAAGTCCTAACCATTTAACCGCACTTCTTCTCTCTTTTTCCTTTGATTCCTCTTCATTTCTTCAATTCGTTGGCAACAGAAACTATTATTTTTGGGTATTATTTCTCATTCATGTTTTCGAGCATTCCTTTGAAACTCAACTATTTCTGTTAACTAATCATCTCTAATTGTTATTGATTTGATTTTGATGCAGGGAATTCATTATCATGGCAAAGTCGTTATCCAGTATGTTGATGAGAAACACGGCTCTTTTTTCCACTCCTCGTTTTTGCACTCAAGTAAGGATTTTTATCCCCCCTTTCAGTTTTTTGATTTTCTTGTTTTGTTTTGGCTTGGTATAGATGGTGGGAGTTTGGTATCATATTCATATCCCCTTTAATTGAAAGGAGGATCGAATTGAATAAAAGGGATTTAAGTTTAATAAAATTGCAAATTTGCAAGTGTTACTGTTTTTTAGAGGCATTGATTCACAAATTATGGAATGTATGGATTTGAATGGTTTGTGAATGAGTGTACTATTCTTTTTACAATATTACAATTAAAAAAACATATTCAAAATCAGGCTTATATGCAGTTTATCGKATATAAAGATAGCCAAATAGCTCAAGGAATTTGGTTTGTGAAAATGGCTTTGAGAGAGAATTTCTAGCTTTTAGTTGAATGGGTAACTGTTTTTGAAAAGGTTATACTATATGATTTTTGATGGGTGAATTYAATTAAGTCAAGTAAGATAGTTGGGTTCAAATATTCAATCACTCGTTTACTTTAACTCTGATGAATTGAGCTTTCCCAGCAAAACTAAATGGCTATCGAAGATGCAAAAGTTCAATTATTGGATCTGGAAATAACAACAGATTTATCGATTAGTTTATTTTACTTCATCAAATTTTAAAATTATGGATTCGAGTGAGGACTGACTTTGATGATTAGGAACTAGGGTTTAAGTGGAGTTTTATTAAAATTATCCTGGTTTAGGGGTAGCATATCGATTGTGCAATTTATTTGTCTGCCCAAAACTTGAGATTGAATTGTTTTTTATACATCAATATATTGCACAACTAGTTTCATGGCCCTTGATTCATTTGGGAGTAATCAGGGGATCTTTAATGCTTTTTTCCTCATAATTGTGGTTTTGAAGCATCATCACTTTTTTCTTCCCTTTTTCTGTAGTTTTTCCWGCATAGCATTATTTTGTCAGGTAGCAGATAGTTAGTATAGTTATTCCATGGATTACCACTGATTTTAAAATTTAAATTTTGCTCCATGCGTCGCTAGGGCCTTAGGTTACTCAATTCATGGTTGTGTAACTGTTGAAGTAATTTATTTTATGCTTATTGTTCAATATGCWATGGCTTGTCTTTGGCATTTTCATCAACTTTCTTTTATGGCTTGTTTGGTTGGATTTTTTTAATGGATTGGAATGGAGTTAGAATCCATTCCATCTATATAATTGTTTGGTTGATACATTTTGGTATGGAACCTCATACCCAAGGGATTCTAAATCCATTCCATACTAGAATCCCATACCCACCTCACCCCTAAAGATTCTCAACCCATTCCATCCATGATACAAACCCTAATTCCGTCCACCATTTCCACCACCTTGCTACCACCCAATTCAACCTTACCATCACCCAATTCTCCCTCGTCAGCAACCCCTTCACCGCTGCTGCGCCACCGCCCTTCCCCGCCAAGTTACTCGTCACTGCCTMTGCCTAGCTGCCGCATCAGGTTGCCCTTCCTTGCCAAGTTACTCGTTTGTCCTTTCTCTCTCACGTTTGCCCTCTCTTATTCAGTTACTAGTTTTTTAGTGCACGCTATGCGTGCTTGAAACTTGTAAAAGAAATAAAAAAAAGATAAAAAACTGTTAATTTATATTTCACGCTCTTTGAATTGTATTTGTTTTATGAATTGTATTTTTTTTTTCAATCATAATTTTTTTACTATCAATGTTTTAGGTTTTAAGTAGTAGTTTATTTGATAAATTTAAAACCTTCCTTTGATTGAAAATTTTATAATAGGGAGTGAATTAATTCAGGAAGATTTAAATATGTTAGTTTATATTTACCAAGGGCGAATAAGACATTTCCTAGGGGAGTGATGCGGATTCTAACCCTTTTATTTATTCATGTTTTAAAAACGTTGCAATCTTGAAATAAAGATCCGTTCTTGAACCTTTTCTTGAAGTTTTAATGTTGAAAACGAACCTGATATGACAAGAAATCCAACCACTCCTGGAACGAATTGCTTGACTGATCCAATCACCTAGACTATTCCTGGAACTAAGTAATTTGATAAACTTAACTCTCAAAACACTCCTGAATTGATTATTAAGCAAGTGCACGAATTGATGCAAAATTCTGAATTGTATATTAAAAGTAATTGTATTTGTTGTATTTTTTAGTTTACAGCTTTTGTGACCTATTTATAGGCTTTAAGGATCTGCTAAAATCTAAGATATGATATATATCTAGTTGGTTAGGATATATCTTAACAAACTGATATCACACACCTAAGATAAGATATTTTCCTAGACTTTCCTAAAATATATCTAACTCTAATTAAAGGAAAATAAATCTGAAAACAAATAATTAAACTAAGCCAAACCAAGTAAAACGAATCCAAGTGGATCCCAAAACCTTGGAGCTAAAAATCTAAAGAAAGCATTTAAAGATAGAGAGTAGGAATTGAAATTCCTAACCTAGATAGAATCTAGGGTTTTGGCCACATGATCTTGGTTTGATGTCCATGCAATTCTTCTCATCCAAGCTTGCCTCTTATCAACATCAAAGTTAAATGAATTCCTGTTTGGATGCGTATCAGGGAGACACCATTGCTCCCCCCTTGGCTTATATAATAGAGATTCGTAGCCCTCTTTCTTGTCCCATTTGCAGCACCACCATTTCTATATGGCTCTTTGTGGATGGAAATTGYAATGACCATATCGCATATATAAAAAGTGGGTCTTGTTCTTTCGGAAACTTCCTGTTTTCCTCATTTTATAAATTTTCTTTTGTTTATATGATTTTTGTTGTTATTGTATGCAGTTTATGATTTTTTGGGTTGGAGTATTTTATTATTTTGTTTTTATTTTTTGGGTTGGAGTATTTTATGATTTTGTTTTTATTTTTTGGGTTGGAATATTTTATGATTTTGTTTTTCTATGTATTATTATGCGTATATATGTTTGTATGTGTGTGTTTAAAGTTAGGCTAAGAATCCATTCTAGGATTGAACCAAACAATGAAAATGGATTTAGAATCTATTATAGAATTGAACCAAACAGTTTCAGAGTGGTATGGGGTTATGAATCCATACCTCCTTGTTATGGATGTCCATACCATTCCAATCCATTTGAGTGAACCAAACGGACCCTTAGTAGCTTATTAAGGCATAATTTGTTTTCCAAATACAGTAAACAACTTTATCTGTTGAAAACCTTTTAGAAATGTGTGATTGGGTTCAATTTAAAATGTGAGAATGATCAAGTCCCTCTGTTCCCTTTTGATGTTTCCATATGAAATTGGAGAGAGGAACAGAATCCAATATGTGCAATTAATGGTCACTTTAATAAATTTGCCTCTTTTGCCATATTAAATAGGAATACGAGACTTTTTTGGTATCTTGGGGTGGTGTGAAAGTTTGCAAATTTTATCATGTTTAGTTATGTGCTTTCCAGTTAATATGGTTTGGGAGTGACAGTTAAAGTTGGCTGTTCTTTGGTATTAGGTGTCTGGTTTGTCATACCAAAATGCAATGAAGTACTCGACTACTTCTTCCAATGATTCTGACACGCACGATGATTTTAAGCCAACGAGTAAGATTCAGAGTTCTGGCCTTTCTGATATTGTGGAACAGGTGACCATTTTTTCGTTTTCTGTCATTTTTTATAACYGAGTTTACTCCCTAATTAGACCAGGTTGCTGTTCAGCTTTTCAATCCAATTATATGCAACTAATTACTTGGTAATTCCAGGATGTGAAGGAGAATCCGGTTATGATTTATATGAAGGGAATTCCTGAAATGCCTAGATGTGGTTTTAGCTCTCTTGCAGTGAGGGTACTTAAGGAGTATCGTAAGTATTCTAGCTGTGATCTTTTATTTTGATTGCAGTTACGTACCACACTATGTTTAGGCTATGTTACTTGGACTCGTATACCCATGTCCGAATCGGGTATGTGTCCAAGTGTCCGACTCGGCTAAATTTTGAAAAATTAGCAAAATTTCAGCCTAAAATGAAGTGTCYAAGTGTCGTACCCATGTCCGAGTGTCAAGGATCCGACACGGGTGCTTGAGGTAAAATGAAGAGTCCAAGTAACAGAGTGTTTAGGTCATATAACAAAGCTGAATCTTGTTAAATGTTTTTATGAGATTACTTATGAACATATCTATCACTGTATCTTGTTAAATGTTTTTATGAGATTACTGATGAAGTTATGTATCTACCACTGTGAACTATTGAACGATGGATAAAGAGGATTCTTAGAGGTTTCCGCTTGCTCTTTAGTTCTTCACTTCTTATACCTTGAGTTTTGGACTTTCAAGCTCATTGCAGTTGCACTCCGTGCAGGTGTTCCTTTTGGTTCAAGGAATATCTTGGAAGACATGGAGTTGAAAAATGCCGTAAAAGCGTACAGGTACTTTGCCACTGGTTCTGTACGTTAAATTGCTGCTTCTCGCCAAATCCATATAGAATATAGATACATAATTGAGCTTGATTTTGTTTTTGAAATCAATTGTTTCACTGAAATTTATTTGTCTTAGTCGGAGTCACAATATTTATGATGGCATGTGTGCTAAATTGCTAACTGTTTGTATTCACCCTGTATATGAAATCACTGGTTGATTTACCTTGAATCTCTTTAAGTAGCRACCTTTTCAAGTTCTGTATTGAGTTATACAATATTCAGAATCATTGACAACTATATCCAATAACAGTTTTCCAATTTTTTTTTGACAAACTATATTTCATCACCCTCATGATTAATGATGTTGATATCTTTGTTTGTTGGTCCTTCAACTTAGGGTAGCATCAGTTTGTCTTCTGGTGGTGCTATTTTTAATGTTCAAGACTTCAAGTCATTTACTTATTGTTGTTGCTGAGTTACTGCAATAGTTTAGGTTTATATCATAAGTGGGTCATTTTTTATTTGAACTGCAGTACTGCACTGATTAATAGTAGATTATGTTTAGACGTTAACTTTCACCCTCTAAATTTTTACGGCCATCCAAAAATACTTGCTACAGTTCATCATGTGTTCATTTATGGTTATCAATTATTATTTGWTGTGAAAGGTTGATGTGATAGGTACAATACAAGTGAGGCATAATTTTAATGAAAAAGTTTTTTATTTGAATGTGAGAGAGTTTGAGGCCCTAACTATTAAGTAGTGGGTAAGAGTGATAAAATAGAATTTAAGTGRGTTGTAATGGGTAATTTGGGACTAATGGAATATGAGATTCCCTCAAATCCCCAATGCAGTTCTGAGTTTCTGACATAGTTTCCTCATATCTTACTAGTTACTACTCTACAAGTACTTAATATAATTCAACTTTTTTTTTTTTGGGACAACATTAAAAGGTAATTTTWAAAAAAAAACTGAATCTAAGAAAGCGTATTAAAACTACATAAATTTTGTCTTTGAGAACGACAAAATTGAGCTAATTTATCAGCATCCGCAACCTGATCACTACCCACTTTGGTAATTTGGCACCACTCCATTCCTCCTGAAATAACTTTGATTTTATTCAAGGTTAATCGGTGTTGTGATATCTCCAGAAAGGAATTTGACTAGTAGTGAAGAATCTGCCTTGATAGCTAGTCGAGTAATTTTAATATTTTTATGATATACCAAAGCTGCTAGGCAAGCTTCTGCCTCCATCCGAATGGTCGAGACACTGTACATAAAACCTCCTTGAAACACTCTATCCGCTGCAATTGCTACCCAAGCAAAACCACCCATTAGTCTTTTCTTGGACGTTGGACCATGAACCATCAATACAACAAATGACCTGTGGAATCCCAAAAATTTGATGATCCATGTTGCAACAATGAAACCGTGAGGAAACTCTAATTCTTCTATAGATGTAGCAGTTGAACCTTGTATAGCAGTATACTTTTCTGAAAATACCTTTTGTTGGTGAAGAATTTCCTGTTAAATTGCCTGCACAGAAGTAGGGGTAATATCTTGCTGTGAAAAAATCATTCTATTCCTTGGAAGCCATTGAATCCAAACTCCCAAAGAAAAGCCACAAAGTATATCAATCTCCAACTGTGGAAACCATCCTGTTTGAGAAAGAAAAACATATAGTCTTTAGTTCACTCAAATATAGAAATTGTAGGATCAAAAATTCGAAATCCGATCTTATCCCGAGATTTCCCATTCTCCAAAATAGCGTTGAAGAGGGGCAGAAATGAAATASATGTTGTAAATCTTCTTCATTAATATGGCAAATCCCACATAATGGAGAAATAGACATATTTCTAACCCAAAGCTTCTTGCAATAAGCAAGACTATTAGTACTAATTTCCCATAAAAATAACTTAAGTTTAGGTAAAATATTAAGACTCCAAAGTTTCTTGTAAAAACACAAGTTGTTGTGTYGCTCAGATAACCCGATTTTGCCGTCTAACACAGTAAAATAACCAGATTTTACTGGGTAAATCCCCTGAAGCCGTATACTTCCAATGAAGGAAGTTATTGTTGGTAATTAGKTGTGTTTCTATTTGGGAAATAAACTTGTCACTTTGTAATTCAAAAGCCTCCCTAATTTTAATATGGTCCTAAGAAGTGGCATTAGGAAAAAAGAAGTCTGAAACCTTAAGTGATCTCAACAATCCTAAAGCTACATGATCTTTGACACGAGGAACTTGACCATTTACCCATGGATCAAGTCCAGCTCTGATCAGTTGTCCATTGCCCACCTTCCAAATGCAGTTTTGTAAAATAATCTTTCCCTTTGAAGAACCGAATGATATCCGAAGGACCARTTATTTCCTTTACCAAAATGAGTACAATGTTGATTAGGAAATCTTGACTTCAGACCATTATACAAATGAGATACCAATAGTTGAGGGTTTAAGGAAATTCTTTGTGCACTTTTCRTTAGCATTGCTGAGTTAAAACTTACAATGTCTCTAATTCCAAATCCACCCCTTTCTTTTGGAGTATGAAGTACTTCCATTTTCCTCCAATGAATTCCAGATTTGTTGTTACAACTCCACCAAAATGCTGCAATTACTGAGTTAATTTTAGTAATTCAACTCTTATTTAAGACCTCTTTATCATGACTTCACGAGTGCTCCCACAATTAGAACATATGTTCCTTCTTATTGTCCGAAACTCATGGCTTGATCCTCACACTAATGATAGTTCCTCCCTGCTTTGCATAATTTCTTTGTTATTCCTCAGAACACCAACTGCTGAAATCTATTTTTTTTACTGATTACTTGTATCATCATYATTTGTTTTTCTGAAGGAGTACGTGAATTCGATTCTGCTTAGAGTCATGCTATCTCATGTGATATTGTTAATAAGACTTCTCAGATTCTCGTGGAGGATAACTAACTGGAAAGCATTAATAACACTTCCCCTGCTACTCCAATCTATAAACATGCACCTCATGCACTATTGTTGATAATTCTTCCCTTGCCATACTATCATCATCATGGATGTTGTAAGCCTTAGCAATACCCTTTCCTACAATAACATTTTCAAAGATGTTGCATACTGCAGTTGATAGGTTTGTCGCCATATACTAGACTCTATACTATAGAGATGTGACAGCCGTATATTTTTGCATTAGACTAGCTTGCTTCTTTTGGAACAACGTGACTGCAGGGATTTTTTAGGGGGTTAGCTAGGTTTGGAGATAGCTAATATAATACAAAAATTGAGCTTATCATCATGAAGGTTATAAAGCTGGTTTAGTGATCTGTGGACAATTGGACATGTATAACTTATCAAAGTAAGTATATGAAAAATTCGTAGTGAAATAACTAGAGACAGTGATCCCTAGTGAGGTGGTCTACTCGGCTGAGAGAGACTTTGGCTACTACCGAATGACGTAGGAAGGGTTTAAGGGGCTTTGATATCCCTGGATCACACAGAACAGTTTGTCTTTTGGTCTCTGGTACATTAGCCATGGGAAATTGAAATTAAAAGGGAATTGGAGTACCCTGGTTTGGGAGTTTTACAGAGGGAGGGAGTGAATGGGTGATTGCATGGACAGAGGCCTGCAGACTGAAAGACCTGAAAGTTCTTCAGTGCTTCTTGGCTTCTCTGCATGTTTCACTTTTTCATGTCATGTATCTTTGTCTGATATGAACCAATTGCACCTGATTGTTTTGCTTTGGCTATGGTTGAATATGTTGCAGAGACTATCTTTTGAAGTTTTCATTGAGAACTTAATGAAACAATCATATCTCCTTCAATGGATTCTTACCCACTGTTGTACCTTTTTAGAAAATTTGTGCTTGTGCTGTGCTATGAACTGGAAATCTGAACAGTTAGTACTCATAGTAGAGATAAAGAGGAAAAATATATTGACTGATATTTTTGAATTTCWTCTGAAGGTAAAGAAAATTCAAGCTTTCAGGTGGCTTGAACACTCCTAAAAACTACTCAACACACAACGGTTTTCTCCATAACCTCTTCTAACATTACTCCCCTTTATACCTCACAAATAATACCCCTTTKTTGCAAACAACTGTTAGTGGAGGAAGCATACAAAGCTGTATTATGCAGTTGATACGCTTGCCAGCATTTTATAGATTCTGGATTCATAGAAATWTGAAAGCCATATGTTTTTGCATTAGACTAGTTACTTCTTTTAGATTAATTTGACTGTTGTTATGGGGTTTTCTAAGGGGTTTTGCCTGCAGACTATAATAGTCCTAATAGGGCATTTTCTGGTGCAATTGGTTATTTTTGCTATCATAAAAACCTGTCAAGCTGCCTAGTGTTGTTGATGGAAAGAAATGACCCAAATTATGGATCCCTTGCTTGAATATGTGATATTTTTATTTTGATGCTCCATGGTGTTTTTTTGTCTAGTGTATTGTTAGATTGAAGTCGCATTGAGTTTAGACTGTAGAGGAACAATGACCCTCTTTTCAGTATTCATATCTGTTTACCTTGCCTTGGGTATTAATTTCCCATGGTAATTTACAATTTGTGGAAATTTACTTCCCTTATCTATTTCCTAGGAATTGGCTCTAGTATGTTTGGTTGAGATCACAGAAATTGTATTTTCTAGGAAATTTAAAACTTTGAATAACCTAGGGGGGATAGGGTAAATAATTTCCTACATTATGTGCCCAAATTCCCTTGGAATTTCTATTTCCTACAATTTGCACGTTTTTTGGTCAACCAAACAATATAGCAAAAATTCCTAGGAAATGCAGTGTAACTGAATAAGGGAAAATTTTTATTTTGTCCAAAAGGATTGGCAGTAGGTTGAGAAATCGTCCATGTATTTAATCTCTTCAGTCCTTATCAAGTTAAAATTTTATCTGTATGGTTTAGGATTCATTAGTAAGGAATAACATGACGGTGAGTCGGTGACCGATATGTTAAAATATTTTGAACTCTGAAGATTTGAGCATTTATAAAAGCCCATAAACTTGAGTGATGATACTCATTACCTACTATGGTATGGACTTCTATCCTCTTTTGTAATGAACGGAGCTGAATGTTGCAAGATGTAAATTTAAGATATGATAAATTCCAAATTATAACAAGGAATATTGCGTTTTAGAAGAGGGGGTACCACTGTCGCAGTTTTACTATATGGTTTGTCCTAGAAAGGTCAAATTGAATGATGCTTGGGGCTCTTTTTAAAGTGATGGATTGGATTTTGGTGAACTTGTGTGCTATGAATGTATGATATTGGCTAGATGACTAGAGTAAGTGCTAGACCTTTTTGCTCTTTTCTGTATGTGGAAGTAAAAAAGAAAAATTGTGTGTAGGCTGCAAAGCTTGGTGATTACTAAATTCTAATTTTACTTAAAAAACCTTCAAGTGGCTGCGGGCTTGGAGGTCCATGAAAGCAATAAGGTGGAGTGGTGGACATATCAATGTAAGCACAAGAAAATTCATAGTGGGAAACAGAGTGGTAACAAATGAGGTTGTCTACTCCTGTTGAGAGAGTTTTGACTACTGCTGAATGATGTAGGAAGGGTTTATGGGGCTCTGCTATTGCAGAAAAAGTTAGAATAGTTTGTCTACTGGTACATTAGGCTTGGAAACCTAATTTKTTTTTGGGAAATTGGAGAACTCTGGTTAGGGAGTATTCATATAGGGAAGCAAGGGAGGTGATTGAGTGGGCAGAGGCCTTCAGACTTAATAGGTGGGTAGTTAAAAGTTTTTTAGTGCTTTGTCATCTCAAKAAGTCAGTAATTTAGCAGTTGCACTTGATTATTTTGCCTTGTCTATAGTTGAATATGTTACCGATACTATCTAGTGATTAGTAAATTGATGATTTTTCAGTCATATTGCTTTAGTTAGAACAATTAGCTGTTGAATCTTATATCTTTCAATGGGTTCTTGTCTGCTGACGTACCCTTTAGAAAGATTTTTGCATGTGATTTACTATGAATGGAAATCTGAACAGAAACTTAAAGCAAAGAGGAAAAGTATATTGACTTATAATCTGATATTTGGAATTACACCTGAGTTAAAAAGAGAGGTTCTTCTTTTGAGTGGC
This sequence comes from Bassia scoparia, assembly GCA_008642245.1. NCBI lineage: Eukaryota > Viridiplantae > Streptophyta > Magnoliopsida > Caryophyllales > Amaranthaceae > Bassia > Bassia scoparia. The sequence continues at coordinate 36,788 of SNQN01003597.1, read as the reverse complement.
TTGAACACTCTTGAAAGCTTACTGAAACTACTCTAAGGCTCTTAGCAATCTTCGATAACCTATTATCTCTTTACTTTTCTCTATTAAAAAAAGCTMATAACTTGATATTTTCTCTACTCAACTCTTAACCTTTTTCACTTGAATGTATGGCTAACTAATTATGCATTCTACATACTGCTTTTACCTTGTTATCCATTTCATCGCATAACTAAAAATCTTAGCAATTCTTGATGACCTATTCTCTCTCTACTTTTCTCTATTTAAAATGCTAATGCTTGGTATTTTCCCTACTCACCTCCAACCTTTATACACTTGCTTCTTTTTCAATGTATGGCTAACTAATTATWATATCAACATACTGYTCCTACCTTGTAAACCAGTTCATTATTGCATGATGGTTATAACTTGTGTGCCATAGTCATTTTCTGACAATTTTGTATTCTTTCTCAAAACATGTTCAAGGCAAAGCATCTATACCTTCTACGAACAAACTGTTTTTACTAGGCATGAAATGTATAGTTTATTGTGGGTTTCCCCATTTGGTGTTCTTTATGTTTCATCTTTGAGTTCATTTTCATATCATATGCTTCCTAACAAAGTGACATGACTCATGGATGCACCTTTATGTCGTTTAGGTGCATTCGTTCTGCTCTATGCTCAATCTAATGGAGTATAGTGTAAATTAACCTAGATGTTTCATTCAGTAATTTTTTAATAATCTTGTTTTTTAAAATTTTACATCTCTGCAGCCACTGGCCTACATTTCCGCAAATCTTTATCAAGGGAGAGTTCGTTGGAGGATCGGATATCATCCTCAATATGCACCAGGTAATTTGTCCTGCTTTTATCCAATTTATTAAAGTATTATCACTTTTGATGAAAATTTCTTTTGACATGCTTTTCCTGTTCAGACTGGTGAATTAGAACAAAAGCTCAAAGATGTGGTTCCTAGCCAAGAGAAAGCAGAATGAGTATGTTGCTGTATTCAATCTCATTTATGGAAGGGATTGCTTCTTATTTGTTATGAATAGTTGAGCATATGCGAGTTTCGTTTTTGGGCGCAAGCAGTGTGGATATCATAACATGTATACTGGGTTACTTAGTATTTTCATTTTTTATAATAAACTATTTTTACCTAGGAACCTGTCTGTCTCTGCTCGTAGCAATAATGCAACTTGAATAAAGGGCAGGTTAGTTCAATGGTTCTTTTCTATGATAGTATTTGCTGTCGCTTCCCCAGACTCAGAACTTCTTGAGCCATTTGCTGAATGCGTGCTCTCTTTTTGGAGGACTAAATGGCACACCTGCCTTCGACAGCCACYGTATGGCCAATTCCCTCTTYGCCTACTTGAAGAACGGAGAAAAGTTTATATTAGGGAGTGTTGTCCAAGTGTATACTTTTGGTATCTGAATTTGCACCTATTGGGAGCATTTGATGTGAAAAAGCATTTGAAACTTATAATGTTGATGATCGTTGAGTTGCTCTCTAAGTTTAATGTTGAGGCCAACAAGAAAAAACAACCGAGTGAAGATGATGATAATTTGAAATTTTGAATGATGTGTATTATAGGTGTACCAAATAGTAAATATGGCGGCGTGGGGTTGATGTTTGTTTTCCCATCCCATCCTATTCCCACTTTATTTTTCCTCCCTTATCCTCATTCCCATGATAAGACTTGCCCATCCTCATTCCCATGATAGTAAATATGGCGGCGTGGGGTTGATGTGTGGGTTTGAATATATTCCCCATCCCCGTCCCAACTAAATAAACATACCGTATAAAATCATCATCGTTCCACCACCAACTTGAGTATCTACTTATACTAAATCTCCAAATAAGACTTGCTTAAAAATTATTTATATATTCGTTATTAGTTAATATTTAAAATGTTTTATTAAAAAAATAAAAAAAAAACCCTAGCAACTACTCTCTAAAGGAAAAAAAATTCCTTAAATGTTCATTGTTTTAGGACTGTTATCTATCTTTTAAATGTTGATGGTAAGTCCCTTTTCTCGATTTTTCTTTTCTATTTATTATGTACAATGATGTTTCGTTTTATTTTCTTCGTGAGACTTCTATTCTCCTTGTGAGATATATATTTTTGTTTTATCGGATTTTCATTCTCATTGAGATCTTTTTCGGCATTTGTGCTTTTTTTTTTTGAAATTGATTTGTTGATGGAGATTGTATTAGATCACAACAGATTTTTGTACTTACAGTCCTTCCACTATATTTAAAAGAATCGAATTAACATTTATTTCAAAACTATTGTAGCGATGTGAAAAAGGACCGACTATACTAGCAGATATCTTTTATAACGAAATACGKTTTTTCAAAAGTGATTTTMATTTGATCCATTTTGATATGTATTTGGTTGGACCTTCACAAGTTAATTTATCTTCATGTTGCAATTTGTGAAGCGTTGAGATTGTATCCCAGTCTAGCATTTAATTCCAAATCCCCAATGAAATCTGATGTGCTTCCAAGTGGTCATCTAGTTATCTTGGATTCGTACGCCATGGGAAGGATGAAATCGATATAGGGCGACGATTGCAATGACTTTAAGCCCAAATGATGGATACGGGAAGGGGCAATTAAACACGAGCCAACATCCAAATTGTAACATTTGGTTCGGGACCGAGGACTTGCATCAGATGATCGGAAAGCGGATGGTTTCCACCCAAATGAAGATTGTATTTGTAGGTGTCGTTTGTCATCCAAAACTATCAAATGGAAGAAGTCCAAAAAAAACTCACATTCCTGGTATTGGATCATTCATTTGTATGAAAGATGAGTTTAAGGTTAAGGCTTGTCGTTCTTCATCTTAGACGATGTCAATATGTTGTGATGTATATTTGTAAACAGTTAAATCCCCGTTGCAGTTAATACGTTTATGGAGGGAGTATTTGTTAAAATAGTGAGGGGCGTTGAGTACACTGTTTTGAGATCAAGTATACTWATCTTTTGTTTAAGATGTGCGTGCTAGTCATATTATGATTKTAGTAGTATCAAATCTTCCAATCTTATCATAATTTATTTATGCATTTTGATATAATTAATTGCTATGAGTATTCTTATATATTAATATTTCATTGAATTGGAAGCTACCTTGTCTATTTAATTGGAGATTTCAAGGAGGTTAATAGTCGCAGAACGAGATAATAAGAGCATCGACAATAGTTTGATAGAAGGACTAGCTTACAAATAAGTAAGAATACAAGTTACGAAGCTCAACCATTGTGAGATTAAAAAACTGAACAAGCAAAAAAGACTACTGTACATAAGATCAACAAATGCCACAATAGAAATCATAAATCTGGTATTCTGGTTATACACTTGGCATTTTAAACTACATACTCCGTATCTCAATTCATCATTGAAATCCTCCTACACATAATCCTCCTATGGAGAGGGAGAATGGGGTTTACACATACATTCAGGCACAGGATAAGCGATTACATCCCTGTCTCTTTTGCCYGTCCTAGGCTCCGGCTGCCCTTGTGACTTCACATGCARTTTCCTTATGATCGCCCGAAATTCAGACTCCGACATTGATTTATCCTCAAAGAATGGAAGCATCATTCTTTTATTAGGCTTTATGTATTTCCTGTGCCCTGAATAAGCCCTGTGACCCTACAAACAGACATTTGCAGCATCCGAAAAAGTCAGCTTAAGTTACAAGTAGTGGAAATGTCATCRAGGCTATAAAAAATTGAGTGGGGATCGGAGCTAGGTGATTGGTACCTGCATGGCTCGGCCCATGTTACCGCCGTGTGATGGCAGGAAGACGTCGCTGCTGAGGGAGACAATGTAGTCTATGGCTGCTAAAGCCGATGAYCGGTTGGTGAAAGGAAGCAACTCATCCTGCTTGGCTAAAGTTTCTTTGGTCACCAGATTTGGGAACTCTTGAGTCAGTGGTTTTAGAGCCTCTRGAGCACCAAAAGGTTCACCTCCAGCTACGTACACTCGCGCATGTCTTGGAGCTCCTAGTCCCTTAAGAAGCCTGTCGCGTCACCAGCAGACCACACCGACTAATTAGTTCATGTATCAATGCTGTCTTTTGAAGTCTATTTGATATTTTCATGTCAATGTACTTATGCAGTGTTGCAAATTGGTGTAAAATGTTTTTACATGTCATATGCTCATATGTTTAGACTATATCACTCAATTTCATAATTAACAAATCTAACCCAACTAATTACCTAGCCCCTACCCAAATTATAGCCTAACTCCAATGACCTGACCTGAATTTGACACGAATCGAAATTGACTTGATCAAGATCACCATATAGGCATATATATTTCTCTTGATCAACTAACTATGTATGCAGTAATGTACAATAATTAGACTTACATATGCACCAAATTGATTGAGTCATCAAAAGCCACAAACTAAACAGTTTATTACAATCTCATGAATCATTTTTTTGCATTTACCAAGCACATACCATTCACTCTGCATATACTGTATAATACTGCGATCAAAGTCAATCTGTTGGTAAGTTGGAATACCTGGCCACTTCGAAAGCATTTAGAGGGCACAGGCCAGAAAGGCGTCTCTGAGTATAGCTCATGTTGAGCCTACCAGTGAGGTACTCAGGGCGGGTGCTCCGCTCTTCACTGATCATCTGATCGAATTGAGGCCCAAGCCCAGTCTGGCAGCCTGTTCGAATCCAAACATCCTTCTCTAGCCTAAGATGGATGGCAACGTACGGGCCTTCGATCCACATTCGTCGGGCCAATCTATTCCCAAGCTCTCTAATTGGAGTTGCAAACCGCAATGCATGGAATGCTACCTTGCAACGCAGCTTCTGAAGATCGGAAGGCAGATTCTTGGACAGCTTAGAATCCAAGCCTTTGAGTACAAGTATACCATCTTCACTTAACTGCAACATAAAAAACACAATTTATGATCATTTTTCGGGTTGTTAAACTCGAAAGTCCTAGGAAAAAAACAGAAGATTTTCTTGAGATAAACCTGTCTCGAAAAGCGGGTGTGGATCCAAAGAGGGGATACATCAAATGGTATTTGGGTCTCAATGGACTGTCTTGAGATTATGTGTCTAAAGGGAGGAGAGGATACAATACGCACATCTGCTTGTAAGGTTTTCTTGAAATGTTCAACATCAAAAATGTCTGAAAATTCACTGTAACAAAACARAACAAGGATATATCATACAGTATACAAATACATATAWTCTCATGCATAACTTAAAAAGGACTAATGAAATTTTGCACCACAAAGTGTATTCTAMTGTTGTATCACAAAGTAAAACAAGAAATCAAAAAAACCATCAAAARCCTATGTTATGACTTATGATCAGATTGCTRCTCAGTAAAAATCGCAGTTCTATATCTTACAGTCATATATACATCTAAATTGCAAATTACAGAAAACATGATGAAGAAATACTGTATGTAAAAACAGCAAYACAAGAAAAGATTGAATAGCCCCAAAAAAGAAGCAATAGAAGCAAAGWTAAGCTACCTCTCATCACCCCAGATGAAATTCACCTTCAAAATAGGAACAACAAGAGCAGCTTTAAGAATTCGAGCGATAACAACAGCATCAACGATCTGATTCCTCTGCTGATTCAACCCACCAGAAGCAACCACAACAAGAAACTTCTTTCTCTCCTTAGAAACAACCGCAGATTCCTTCCGATAACCGATGCCGAAACCCAAGCAGGGCTCATACCCCTCATTATTAGGCTGTTTCCAGAACAGGGCTTCTTCGTTGCTCAAATTTGAAGACAACCCATGTGCAGGAAGAGGCACCATTTCACTGACAGACAAACTGGGCTTCTCCTGATCACCATTGTACTCCAAAAAGAGGGCAGAAAGCGAAGCAAGAAGCATTCGAGTAGGGTCAGAAGAAGCAGAAGAAGGTGAAATAGAGCATGGTTTTGAGGTCAATGAGATGTTGTTAATGGTGGCTGTGAGAATGATGATGAGAGAGAAAGCAAAGAATGTGAGCAGTAAGAAGAAGACAAGCGAGAAAGAAGATGATGGAAGAAGGAGTTTCTTCGATTTGTGAGATTTTTTGGGTGAAGAAAGAAGGGATGAAAATGGTGGGAAAGAAAGTAAGTTGAGAATTATTGGTGATTTTGTGTTCATGGTTCTTGATCTTGCCATTGATGAATGACTTGATTATGGTTTTTTGTGAAAGAATTCGAGTTGAATTTTTGGGTGTTATGAGTTGTTTGATCTTGCTTGTATGAGATTGAAGAAGTTCGATGACGAAGGAAATGATGAATGGGGCATATAAATACTGTTATGAATTCTGTTATAGTGTACAACTTTTGGCGGGAAATTTGCGTTTTATTATTTTTGTTGATGTTATTGTTTTCGAGGATGAACAATAAATGACATGTAAGAAAAACAAATATTTGGCATTAGAATTTGTGCTTAATTGTATAATGCTTTGTTAACAAGTCGAGTTAATCAGTGAGCTTTATTAGCCTAACAAATCACTATGCATTATAGTCAATTTACACGGAATCTATCAATTCTTCACTTAATTGGCCATCATCACCAACCTTCAATCTTCCAACTTCGAATCACCATCAACTTTTGAAGTTTTTAGGGTAATTGTTGTTTGTATGTGGATAACTTAGGTTTCCTATGATTAGTGAAGTTAATTACATCAAAATGGGTGTGAAAAATAAAATAGATTCACTATAAGACAAATATAACTAATCAAATTGAGTTCGTGTCGTTCGTGTTCGTGTTTGTAACTCCATACGATTTGTATCATGTTATCATGTCGTGCTAGAGATTATTGCTTGCTAAATTATATGGTCAATTCTTTTTTTTTTTTAAAAAGGAAATTATATGGTTAATTCTTGTGTATGCTTTATCGATGTAATAAAAATAAGCTTTAGTTTAAAGCATCTTAAAATGAAAATTAAACGTTTTTTATATAAATGTTTGAAAGTATCCACTTTTTTGGAGTTTAGAGAGATACAAAAACAGAAATAAAAATTGATTACATGACCTCTTGAAACCAGAGATGTGTGAATTGAAAATATCCATTAACTATACATACACTACACGATTCTTTACATGTAACAATTTGGAGTTTCTATATGCTTTCTAACTTATACAATTTGGAGTGCGGTTTTGTTTCAGTACATGTAAAATATATGAGTTTTCCGTTTATATATATTCGTATAAGTTTCATTTGTTATACAAGAACAACCACACTGTTATAGTATTTTCATTAGTATTTTTTTCTCTATCCTATAATTGTTACAACAAATATTAGTTTTGGAGAAAAGGGAAATTAAAGTTTATGACCCGTATGATGCGCAATATTTACAAATTTTTCTTAAAATTTTTAATATTTGTGAAATACGTGAGTATAATTTAATACCGGTAAAGAAAATGTTATACATTTCATACCTTATTTTATGTTAATGGGACCATTTGTTCAGTTATATATTTTTATTTAATTGCAACACATTTTTTCTTTTCGAAGATGTACGTTACTTGTTCTTTGCCGATATTAAAATATAATCAAATTGAGACATTTATTAATGTAAGACTGAATATAATAGGTTAAAATTAAATAAATTATTTTTAAATTGGTTTGGAATAAATTTTTAAAAAATTAAATCTCAAAATGAAAACTGGAACGACTAAAGTCACTAAACATCCCAAAATGGAAAACGGGGAGAGTATATTGCATATAAACATAGTGATTAAAAAATTGTAAATTGTATTATGATAATAATGACTTGACAACTTTTGTGCTCTGATAAATAACTTTCGAGTTGATCAGCATATTGATTATTAAATAAAGTGCAACTCAAAGTGTTATTTCTAAAATCAAATAAACTACGTATTAGGGTAGTTAAATTAAAAGGCTATTGTACGTAGTGAAAGCTTAATGATTTTGATTAACCTAAAACTTACTGTAAATCCTCAAGTTGAATTATAAGCTTCTTAATTAATTATAGATCTATTTACGTATTCTTCATATTTACGTATTCTTTAGGTTGTTAATTAGGTTTTTATGCCAAATTCTAGATTATTCACGCATAATGGTTTTTTCATATTTGATAAGACTTTTATTTTTGAAAAAATGGAAAGAAATAATCCCACCTTTTCGTGGTCTGCACTCAATGAATGTAATCACAAAATAATCCTAACTTTTATCCGATCCTAATCTTCACTAATTGCACCTAATCCTAAGGTTTATCCGTTAAACCTGTCACCTTATCACTTTAACCGATTAATAGCTTCTGAAATTTAAAAAAAGAAAAAAATTACTGCCCCCTATCACCCCTGCCCACAACCACCACCCTTATGATGCCCTCCCTCGCCTGTCTTCCCCCATCCCCGTTGTTGCCCTCCCTCGTACAATCTACCTCCCTCGCCAGACCTCCTCCATCCTTCACTGTTTCTCTCCCTCATCGGTGTCTTCCATCACTCTCAACCACCAATGCACCGCTTCTCTCTCTTTCTTTCTCCTTTGAATTGACTTTTCGAGGATGGTCAAGGTTAGGATTTTGTGGATGGTTAAGGTCAGGGTTCTGGTTTCGATTGGTGGGGGGTCGGATTTTTGAGGGGTGAGGGATGATTTTTTAGGGAGGAGGGGGAAGTGACAGGCTTGTCACGTATCTATCAAAAATAATCTATTGAAACTAACTATGTAGCTAGTGGTAACAGGGTCGAATCCCCAAGGAAGCAACAATTAATTATTAACTAATTAAAAGCAGCTAGTGGTAACATGGTCAATTGAGTTATTTTAAACTACAACTAATGAAAGCAACGAATTAACTATGATAAACTAAGTCCAGAGATATGGTTCACTATAGCAGCATAACAACAATAATTGATCATCAACAATTCACAACAAGGCAAAATCGAACAGGGTCAAAGTTCTCTCGAATCAAATGGACCATAGAACTACTCTTAACCGTATCTCTTGACTTAGGATAGTCTCGTTCTACCTATTGATGTAGATTTTGTGCTAAGTCTCAATTGCTAGATCTAGAAACTCGTGATTAATCTAATTAAGCAATTAAGTCGGACCCTACGAAATTGATTAACATGAAGAACAATCTAATAGGAAATCGATTAATTGTCAAGCCAAGAATTGAATTAAACCCAAATTAGGCTAATCATATTATCATAGATCCCCAATCACCCTAGAAACTAAACTACTCGCACATATTGCAATTAATCAACAAAACAATGGGGAAAACATAATTAAAAGCATAAACGGATTAATAACAATAATAAAGTGACTAGAGATTGAATAATACCGAAATGTGTACAGAATTGAAGAACGAATGATGAACTTTATTTAATTGCAAATTGTATTGAAAACTATGAATTAGGGTTTATTTAGAGAGAATTTGTCAAACTAAAACTAAACTAAATTATGATGGAATAAAAGTTAGGTTTACAAATTGGGATTTTTCTCTTTAAATACCACTAATTTTCTAAGATAGATGAGCTAGATAAATTACAATTATATCCTCTTGCATTTAAAAGCCAAAAGATCCAAGTGAAACCGGCCAAAAATCGATCCCTAACCGATTGGTTTTTATATTGTCGCGATAGTTTCACTAGTAGTCCATCTTGCGAGAGCCATATCTTAAGTTATGAGCATTCAATATAGGAATATGACCTATCGTTTCGAAGTTCTTTAAATCTAGTTTCCAACCCAATTAGAATCGCATCAATCCAACGTGCCAAACTTGAATTATGGCCAAAAGAGTAGACATGCATGTGTCAATATTGATGCTTTATTTGCGACAATCATATTCCTTCGTCGCTTCAATTCAAGCTCTGTGCTACTTTTTAATGCTCCGTAGTGCTCTCAAATGTACCAAGATCATTCAAAAACATGAATAGATTCTGAAACTAATCAAAACATTAAACAAATGATATTAGCAGCAAAGAGGACCTTAAGATGGCCAAAATCATGCAAATTAGCAAGAGTATGAGGAGAAAAAACTATAAATCAAATCAACACATCAAGGAGTGGCGAGTGGCGGCGGCTTGATTTTCGACAGTGGGGGGGATGATTTTTCGAGGGAGGGGGAGGAGTGGCTAGTGGCGACAGGAGGTGTTTCGAAGGCGGGTGATGATTTTTGAGGGTGGGGAAGGAGTGGTGGAGGTTGGGATGGTTTTGAAGAAAGGGAGAAGTGGTGACTATTGGGGTGGTGGCAAGAGCAGTCGTAGCTGCTGGGGTAGGGTAGGGTAGGGTGGGGTGGGGGTGTACAGGGTGAGGGATTAGTTTATTACCCGTAAAAAAATAAAAATAAAAAGAAGAATGACTTGATTAGCAGGTTATAGGTTGAAAGGTGTAATGAGTGAAGATTATGATAAAAGTTAGGATTATTTTGTGATTACATTCAGGTCGAATTATTGAGTACAGACCACCAAAATGTGATTTTTTTCCTTTTCATTTTTCCTTTATTTTTAAGATATATTTGAAATTGTATATAGATTCTATTTGCATCAAGGATTCGGCACACACATGATCCATCTATTGAACTTAGCTTGTTGAAATCATTGAGGCGTGAATATTCGATATTGGATTATTCTATAATCAAGTGTATATTTTATGTGGATTTTCGTTATGGGATTATTCAATTTATTTGAAATCATTATTGGATTCAGCGAAATATTTCTTTAATTATAGTGAATTTTTTTTTTTTTTTTGCTTAATGGTTACTTCAGGAAAATTATTTTTTGTTTAATCATTTTTCAAATTCTATTTGCATCAATGATTTGTTTGTACGTACCTAGATATTTTTTAAAATGATTGAACCGTGTAATTTATGTATCAATATTCAAACAATAACTATAAGATAAACATTTTTTTAAATAAAATAAAATAAAAATCAAGAAGTGATAATGCTTGTATAATATATATATATATATATATATATATAATATATATTATATTATATATATATATATATTTATATATATATATATATATATATATAATATATAATATATATATATATATATATATATTATATATAAACAATAGTAATTTTATAGCTCAGATTAGTTGGGTATGCTCTTTAAAAATTCCTAGCTTACAACATACGAAGTATATATTTGATTATGGTTTTATACTTGTACATCAAATATAACCAGTCTGTTCCTACATCCACCCTATAGCAAGGCGTCACGTGGCATTTGGTGGGACCCATTATGCAACTAGGTGGGCCCCACATATCCACGTAAAGTGGGCCCCACAAGGGATGGATTAGTACAGTTTAGCAGACTAGAAAGTACTCTGACCACTGAATAATACCCTGAAATTCAGTGTACTTTTGTCCCACAATAAATAATACAGTACTCTTGTAGTCCCACATTGGAGGAAGAATCCAAGTACAACCACACCAAATCCTATAAAAAGGGAGTTGGTAATCCTAATCCAAGTATCTAATTCTGAAGCCACCAAGTCCAGTCTAATACATTTCTAGCTGGTTTGACCTTGCTTCAGTCTTGGAAAGTCTCATTGTTGACTTAAGCATCGGAGGAACTTTCCCGGGTCAACCCCCGGGCCAGTCACCTTTGTTTGTTTTACAGGTTAGCTGGAGGAGACTAGTGCCCATTCTCATGACGTAGACACGGCCACGTCACGTGACAGTTGTCGACCCCAGTCATAATTCTTCGTTCGTTTATTTGTCGTTTCTTTCTAAGTTCCTTGAACAGGAACACAATCGATCTGTATATAATCCTTATTCTAGTTGTCCTCATAGAAAAGGAATTCACAAAAAATTAAATAAATAAATCAAAGTTTTGTTTTTTTAATGTTAACTTAAATAGTTTTATATTTATTTTTATTTTTTTAATTTGTTTTTTATAATATAGTGAAAAAGCGGGAAATTTTTTAACCAAAAAGCGTTATGTGGCACTTCTGATTTCCGTTTTAGTACATAATTATTGAAGTTATTGATTGATTGATGGACCTTGATTGATTGATTGATATTGATTGATTCATGATTGATAAGTGAAGGGAGAGAATTAGGGGTGAAAGTTTTGTTTTCGGTTTGGATTATGACCAACTCCAAATTCGAACCATTTTATTTCGGTTTTTAAAATTTCACTCCAAATCCAATCCAAACTGTATTTCACTCCAAACCAAACCAAACCTAAAAAATTCGGTTTTTAGTCCTTCGATCCAAACCAAACCGAATGTTTAATACGGTTTGGTTTGGTTTGGAGTGTTTTAATTCAATTTAGCTACAATAACAAATTACGTTTAAATAATGCCTAAAATTTCTAATAAATTAACAAATGACAAATTCAAATTAAATCCAACCAAAGTTTCAAATAAAATAACAACTTAACAACAAAGCTAAGTTTTAGTGAGTTAATGGGGCAAATAAGTCATTGGGCCTAAATTAAAACAAGCCCTTTTAATAATTTGGTGTGCGGTTTGGAGTTCGATTTTCCTCTCTTACACGGTTACACCGACTCCAAACCGAAAACCAAATTTTCAAAAAATTTGACTCCAAATCGCACCAAATTAAAACAAAAATCGAACCATATTTTTAATATGGTTTGATTTGATTTGATTTGATATTCGGTTTTAAAGTGATTTACTTTCATCCCTAGAGAGAATTGAGAAAAAGAGAGTCGGTGTGGTACTGTGGTGAAACGGAAACTATTAATAGCGGAAGATGGCGCGAATTTCAATTCAAATGCTCCTTCTTCGTCAGACTGAAAAAACCAAAGGGAGAGATAGAAGAAGAGCAAAGGAAGAGGAAAGAGAAAATATCTCATTTGCTTTTCCTACTTTTTTCAACCAAATTTCCGCCATTGTTACAGAAATTCGAACTCCAAATAACCTAATTTTTGTACGAAAGCTTCAATCGACGTTGACCTAGCACTCCAAAATGCAGAAACTAGGGTTTTTAGGCATGAAAAATTTAGATCAATTCAAATCCTTTGCAGGATCTGCTTCAGGAACTGCGAAAACTTTGTCGATTTCTTCGCGTTCATCTTCTGATCCAATTACTTCTGGAAGTTTCGCAAGCCTGAAGCTCACTGCTGGTTCGATATCTAATTTTTCAGTCTTAGTTTCAGAATTATGCATTCATTGGTGTTGAATTCGTTTTAATTGTGAGAATTTTCAGAAAAATTGGTCAAAGAACAGGCGTCTGTGAGAACGGATCTCGATCTAGCGGTATATTTCTCTCTTTGGCAACTGATGATTTAGCTTTCGAATTTTTAAGTTGCGACTAGTAATTCGTTGAAACTTTAGCTTCAAATTGATCGTTAAAATATTATGTAGAATTCGAAATTGAAGAAATCTCTGGAGCATATCCACGAGCTGGAAGAGAAGCTACAAAATGCTTGTAATGAGAATGCAAAGCTGAAAGTGAAGCAGAAAGAAGATGAGAAGCTTTGGTTAGGGCTTGAATCGAAGTTCACTTCAACAAAGTCATTATGCGATCAACTCACTGAAACTTTGCAGCTTTTAGCTAGTCAAGTGCAGGATTGTAAGAATACATTTTACCTAGTCATTTGTATTTTACACTTTTGCAACTTTTTTTTTTCCAGTAATGTTCAAATTATTTAACAGAATTTTKTTTTTKTTTTTTTTTTTTTTTTTTTTTTTTTTTTTTTTTTGAACAGCGGAGAAGGATAAACAGATGATTGAAGGAAAATTAACTGCAAATTCGGCTGCATTGGATTCTTTGAATGATGAAATGAGGAATTTATCTCTTAAATTGGAGTCAGCAGAGGAGAATATCAGGGAACGTAAGTTTTGAATCCTGTTTATAATTCAATTTATGCTATGAGGAGTCCAATTTAATGTAGTTTTTGTTTTTTGTTTTTTGTTTTTTTTTTTTGACAAATGCAAAACAATTATGTATTTTTTTATCATTATGTCTTAGTTTGCCAAAATGAGCAAATTTATATTTATTGCTTCTTGCAGAATTATACTTTTTGAGTTTTTGCCTAATATGAATTTCTAACCCAGGTGATCAAGCACTTAAGGAGCTCAAAGAGAAGAACGAGGAACAATCTGTACTTTATGAAGATGAACGATCAAAGACTAGCGAACATATGGAGGAAAAAGGTAATCAGACGTGAAAATAGTGTCTGAAAATTTCTGTAGATAATACATGCATTAGGTTCTACTCCGTATAGAAGAAAAAAGCACCGTTTATATGCTTCCCCAAACTCCCAGTTTTGTTAACAGAAAGTAGCTGTTTGAGTACCTGAGTAAGAATGTAAGATAGTACTCTATATGTTAAGTATCATTTTGATGTGGATATTGTCTCTTTGATCTAATTTTCGAGCTAGTTATTGAGTAGAGCAGCATTGAACTTCTGTCAATCTACAGAGTTAATGATTTGCCATTTATAGATTCCCAATTTTCGCCTTTATTTTCCTAATTGTTCAAGCTTGTTGTTTTTTTTATTTTGCATGGCAATTTCCTAGCATAGTTATTTGAGATTTGTGGAGATGAAACTTTAGAAACCCTTGATTCAGTGGAATGAAGATACACCTGAGATTTTACTTGAGCTGCATTGCATGCAGATGCTTTGATAAAATGCCTTGAAGCAGACCTAACTTCAAGCAGATTGGCTGGTGAAAATTTGCAGTCGAAATTTGATGATGCTAGTGCAGAACTGAAATTGAAAGAAGAGGATCTTACACAGATGAGAGCTTCTCTCGAAAACTTAGAGAGGGAGAAAATTGATCTTCTATATAGCAATGATGAGTTTTCCAAAAGATTAGCAGCATCAGTACAGGAGACTCAAAATCTTAAAGATGTGGTTGATGCTTTTGCTTCAAAACTAATTGAATTGGATGAGCACAGTTTGGCTGTCCAAGACAAGATTTCTCAGTTTTGTTCTGTGTACGATTCGTGCTCTTTGCTGGCTGAACAACAGAGGGATCTCACTGCCAAGCGTGCACAAGGACAGTATGATCTTCTGCACAATCAGCACATGCAGCAAAAATCAGAAAAAGATGAACTTCAATTAATTAATCAGGGATTAAAGGATAAGGTAGATGAGCTTCACCAAGCACAAGAGTCTGCAATGGTGCAGCATGCTGAAGAATGTCGCTTAACGGAAGAGAAAATTCGGAAGTTAGAGTCTGAAGCAGAGGCTCTCGTTTCGGAGAAAACTGAAGCACAAAAGTTAATTGCCAAATTGGAGGAGCAAGTTCAAAGTCTTTCAAAGAGCCTAGAATTATCTGAGAATGAAAAGGTTTTTGTTGCTTTTTACGAAGAACAATGATTTGCTTTAGCCCCACTTATCATTGTCTCATTTATTGTCCTTCAAACTTGCAGAAAGACTTGTTGATTAAATTTTCAGAGCTTGAATCAGAAAAGAAGGATAACATGGAGAAGCTGCAGAACGATATACAGAAAAAGGAGGATGAAATTGATGGATTTCAAAAGGAGGTTTTGAAGCTCTATCAGATGATGACATCTTTGGAGGAGCAAGTAAACAACCTTAATTTGACAGTGGAGGAAAAGGAACAGCTTATCTTGCAATACAAGGACAAAGAAAAGCAACTGGAAACTCAAAACACAGAGGTTTCTGAAACTGTCTCATTATAATGGTTGTTGTGTACCGTAACTATGAAACCTGTGATGCACATGGAAATCATGTAATGTGTTTTCCACAGATTCAGGCACAATTATTAACTGCAGAAAGCAAGCTTGGAGAAGCTAAGAAGCAGTATGATGCTATGCTCGACTCTAAACAGTCAGAGCTGTCTAGGCATTTGAAGGAGATCTCCCAGAGGAATGATCAGGTAATGTTATTTTTCCCTTGACTGTTGGATACCATAGTGTGCAGCTACATATATTAAAACTTAACATTGGCTGCCTTCAAACAGGCAATAAATGACATCAGGAAGAAGTATGAAGTTGAGAAGCAAGAGGTTATTTGCCTTGAAAAAGAGAAGGTTGGTAAACCATTTATTTCAATGATTCTTGACTCATGAATATCAGTGTTTTTTGATTCTTCAAGTGGGAAAAAAAGGTTTGATGAAGCTTTTTTGTACCATTCAGGCAGACAAGAAAGTCATGGAAATGGAAAGGGTGTGTGAGGAAAAAATTAATCAGTGCAAGGAAGAATCAAAGCAGAATTCAGTTCGCATGCAAGAAGAGCACGCTGCTCTGGTATGTGTCAAAGAATAACCCAACCATCATTGAACTAATACAGAAGAGTATGTTTTATTCTCCTGTATCCTGCCATGTTAGGAACTTAGAATGGCAATAGAATACATTGTGCCTTTACATGCTGATCATTTAATCTGCCATCTTGACTCAAGATGAGATTTTTATATGTTCATTGAACTTATTGTCTGTCAATGAATGTCATCCATTCTCAACAAAGTCGGACTTTATCTAATATTCTAATGTAAGAATTCTCTATTTTTGACAACTTTAAAAACTAATCAACTATATCTTCAAATTTTCCTTTCCTTCTTGTTTGTTAATGGTATTAGTCAAACTAGTTGCCTTATTGTCTACCGAACAATGAAAAATAGCTTCCTTGCAGTTGTAAATTTGAAGTATGAATAAGGTTGTGTACAGATGACTGTGACCCTACCTTACTCCTAGTGAGGAATTTTTTTTAAAGTGTTGGGACGATGGTATGGCAAAAAAAACTATGAATATTGTTGTTGGTTTATCTTGACAAGAACTCTGGTCCAGGACTTTCATATATTTTATTTCAATCTGGCACAATTGCACAAAGGGCAAGCATCTCTAATCTCTGTATCTTTAAAAAGGAAAGATAAGTTGATTCAGGGGATTATGTTATTAATTGAATTTCTAATTATTGAACCATAAATATCTAACTGCTCTTTATTCTGTCATGTTCTAGACTGATCGCATGCGAAAAGAGCATGAAAGAAAGGAATCCGATCTCAAATCTGTTCACCTTGAAGAACTGAAACATATCCAACTCGAGGCTGGGAATGAACTGCGAGAGGTTGTGAAATTTCACTTTAGGCACTTGAGCAATCAAGTTCTCACTGATAGATCTATGTTTCTAGCTAACCAGTTTGAGATTTCCAGCAAACTACTAAACTCAGGAATGAGCACGAATCGCAGATAAGAGCTTTGAAATTGCAGCATGAAGATGAATGTAGACAATTTCAGCAGGAGCTGGATCTTCAGAAATCTAAAGTGTGTATCATCACTTCCGGCTTAATAATCTTCAGTAGATATGTTTGTTCTGTATTTATAGACTGAGATCTCATCAACTTACAGGAAGAAAGGCAAAGGGCTTTGTTGCAGCTACAATGGAAGGTGATGAGTGACATACCTCAAGAGGATCAAGAAGTGAACTCAAAGAAGGTTTGATGTTGATTTCTCT
This sequence comes from Bassia scoparia, assembly GCA_008642245.1. NCBI lineage: Eukaryota > Viridiplantae > Streptophyta > Magnoliopsida > Caryophyllales > Amaranthaceae > Bassia > Bassia scoparia. The sequence goes on along the minus strand of SNQN01003597.1, from coordinate 19,451 downwards.
TTCATTTACTCTCCATCTCCTTCATCCCATTAGTGTAAAGTTTGATAGCCCAAACCTTTTATGTTGGGTAAGGCTACACATACACAAGTTGTTTATAAGCCTTCTATTGGACAATTTTTCGGGCTTTATATATTTTCTTTTATTTTTCATCATTTGCTTTGCGGTTGGTTAATACACATTGTGTATGTCTATTATCTCTCTTTTATGTTGTGCTTTATTGAAAAATATAAGATTTATCATATGTAAAATATTTGATGGTCAAGTGTAATGACAAACAGCATAAAAGACTTATTTGCCAAACAGTTGGGCTGTTGGGGTCTAGGATTTTTAATCTGGTTGAAGAATGGAAAGAGTACCTTCAACATGAACATCTGTCTATATTTTCATACCTTAGTGGAATAAAATAATGTAATCTATCAACAAATAGGCCCACTGGAAATATTTATGGCTGTTAGATTTAGATGTCTGTTTTGGCTTTAGCATAGCTCTATCATATATGCTTGGTAACCATTCTGATTTGGATAGTGGAAACTGCTTAACGTCAATTCTTCTTTCTTCCTTCTCTCAGGAATACTCTGTTTCATCAGTCAGAAAGAAAGACCCAGATAGCATAAAGAAAAGCATGCATGCTCCGGTGAGTTAGCTTACGAGTTAAATGATGTGCCGATGTGACACAGGAAGAAATTTCACCCTCTTGACAAATTGTCTCAAGGCTTTATGCTATTTTTGTCATTACACTTGACGAAACATAGGTCCAGGTTCAGGGCTCACAATGCAAAGCTCCTATGCTGTCTCCAGTATCAAGCTTGCTAAGGAAAGTTGAGAAAGGAAATGCTGGAAACATAATGGATACATCTAAGCATGGAAGGACGGTGAGTTGTTTTGTGCTTGCTTTTATTCTGGTTTAAAACTCTGAGGGTCGCTTGACATTGTGTTTATGGGAATTATCTCCATCAAGGAGTTTTTGGCTGATGTTTTATCTATTAAATGGCAGGCCCTGGCGGTTAATATGGGTTACCTTGTGTTGAGTGTTTATTCTGACAGACAAGTTGCTTATCTATCTGCCCTGGTAAATGTTAACTTTGTAAAATTACAGGTAACTCATCGTGAGTTTGAAGAGGAGACAACAAATGGAAGTACCATTACCAAACGAAGAAAAACCAAGAGTACTGTCATGTTTGCGGTATGAAGTTTACAGTAATCCACATAGAAATTTGAATTTAGGTAGATAAGGATTATTGGAAAGTTAATCTGAAATATAAATTGCATGTTCTCTTAGGAACCGAAGAAACATAAGAAGGCTGCTACGCCTAAAGCCAATGTTCCTAAAATCAAGGTAATTAAGGCTACTGTTTGGATTATCCTTTTACTATTTGTGGCTTTGATGCTGATACATAGAACAAATCTTTTTTTTCGTTCAATTGTAGCTTGGATTGTAGATTAATCTGTGCTATTCCTACTGTTGTATGTTACCCATGAATTAACGACTTCTTCTAATGCAGGGAACTAGGACAGTGGCTTCAATGGGTTACTCTCAGCCTACCAATATAGGCGAATTGTTTTCTGAAGGGTCTCTGAATCCTTATGCAGATGGAGATGATCCCTATGCATTTGATTAAAGGTAAGGGCCATTGTTGGACAGTTTTTTCTTTCTGAATTGGAGCGATTGGTTTCATTTCTCCTTGGCTTCAGTAGTCATAGACTTATAATCTGGCATTTCATTCACCTCTGCATTGGTAGTTAGGTTGCAGTTTGCATAAACAAAGTAAAACTTTCGCCTGTAGGGGATATTCTTTGACCTTATACCTTTACAGAGCTTGATTGCTTATTTGAAATATGTGAATCCATGTGAACAAATGCGAAATTTGGTCACAGTTTATGTAACGAGATATTATCTGGTAGACAGTTACATCGAATACAAATTTCTATATTAGATACTGATACATTTTTCTTCCTTTTTGTGATATGACTGCAGATGGTGAGATTCTTTCTTGTAAAGCCGAGATCCTTCCTCGAAAAGCCAGAAAATGTAGAGTGACTTATCTGGTTAAAGAGTATGAGAATGATCCACAGGTTTCAGTAGTAGCATCCCCAACTTTAGCTTCAAGATTACATGTAAAAAAATTTGCATATTACAAGCTGAATATATGATGTAGGAAACAAGTCCTGTCATGGCTGTCAAATTTTGAAGCGCTTTGTTTCATTGCTACTTGTTACAGTTGAATCGGCTATACGTGAAGCATACATTTTTTGCAGATGCCAAATGTTGTGAGCTTAAACATATTTCGTTAGCCCACAAAACTTTAGAGCAACAAGGCTATCAGCGGGTTATAAAGTGCACAATGTATCAAAAGGGTTGGGTAACATAATACAGACTTACAGAGTAACAACTTAACAAATTCAAGATGTATCTGTGCAACATTTTTATCGTCAATTTTGCATTGGCTTGACATTACACTCTTTGCACATCCAGAGCTCGAATAAATTGCGCGAGTTGATATCGTTTCAAGCAATGCCAGTTTTTCGTGAACTTTGCAATGTTATTTTGTACAACACCTCACATTATTCTTCATTGTCATCACTCGTCATATATGGAACCTATGGAAATTCTAATGAACTTTATAAATTGTATGCAACGTTAGTTCATATTGTATGAGTTTCGTTGCCTACCCTAATCTCACCTCTCTGTAGTGTATAGTTGCTTATCGGCCTTCTGTGCCTTAATTGATCTTTGAATTATTCAGATAGAATAAGATTGACTGCTTTCGTACACTAACGAAGAAAAAATCTACATTCATTCATTATAGCCATTACAAATTCGAAATATCCCCTTGGAAAATTCCTGGTTCATCTAGTAGATTTCCAAAAATACCAGAAAAAACCCCAGAATGTAATCATTATTACTACATGCTGACATACTGTATTCATATTCAACAAACCCTAACCATAATGGGCGATGATTCAACATTAATCAACATTAGACATTGAATGTGCAAATCTTAACATTCGCTCAATGTAATGATTAAACAGATAAACTTTAGCATTGGAGCGACAGAAATACAAGCTCAGTTGCTCACTCATAATCTGTAACAATATTTGAAGACAAGCAAGCTGCAAAGCATAAACTGCCATTCTGCAAAATATGCAAGAATTGTGTAATTCTATTAAGAATTTATTTACTGAACAATGACAATTGAAAATATAAAAAACAAGAAATTCACTCACTCAATTCAATTTATCGACACAAAATCATCAAGTTTTTCCTCTGTGTTCGATTCATCTTCATTCAAAGGAATTTTAGCACCGAATACAATAGAAACCCTAACATAATTCAGCTGTCGAAACATTCAACGAAAATTGAGCGCGAACAAGAAGAAGAAGAAGGTGAGGAGAGAAAACAGCAAGACGATCTGAATCGCAAACTCCAGCAAATCACAGAGCTTCGATTTCTTCCTCTTGAAGCTTTTCGTGATGATTTCTTTCTTCAAATCATCAATTGTTTCCTTCATCATCTCAATTTCCTAAATCAGTCGCCACAATGCGTTTCAGCCAGAGAGGGAAAAAAAGGAGGAAGAAGCAGAGAGAGAGAGAGAGAGAGAGAGTAGAAGATGAACCTGCATTTGGCTGTGAGATTTGAGAGAAGAGAGGAGCAAAGCAGCTTTGGCGCAACGTATGATGGCGTTGTGAGATCTGGAATTTCCTCCGTTGTCATCCTTCTCCATGCTCTGATTACTCTCTGCAATTTTCTCTCTCCTGTGTGTTTCTCTCTCTAAATGAGTATGAAATTGTTGAGTCCCCGCGAAAATTTTGAAAGTAATGGACTGTTGACACTTGACACTCTTTAAAGTTTAAAGAGTAAAATTGTAGTACGGAGTACTTGTAGTGAACGGCTGAAAAGGTACCTATTTTTGAATTGTGAATGCGCTTTTAGTCATGACGTTTGGCAACTTAGTATAATTAAGCAGTGGTTAGATTGTATCATTTCAGTCTTGCCTATTTTGGATTGTTTTAAGTCCTTAAAGAAGCACCAGACTGTTATAATCAAGTTTATCTTTCTCCTTTGGAGTATTCGGAAAGAATGTAACTCTGCTATCTTCCAAAATGAGACCCCGACGCCTTCTCGCGCGACTCACAGAGCTATTTTTTCTTATAATAAATGGTATTATTGTACTCCGTACTTCTTTTGATTCTATTATGGCTAAAGGTTCCACATCCATTCATTCTCCTCCCCCTTCCTCTTCTTCTATTACTAGTGCTAATCCTGCTTCCAATATCGTTATGGTCTCTTGGGAGCCCCCTCCTGTAGACTATAGCAAATTAAACTTTGACGGCTCTACGTGTGGCGGTTCGGGTGCGGCCGAAATCATTATACGCAACTGTAAAAGGTGATCTCATGAGTACGTATGTCTATCTTCTAGGCAGGGCGCGTGTTCTTTTGTTGCAGAAGCCATGGCGCTCCACAAGGGAATTCGTCTAGCAATTGAGAAAGGAGTCAATAATTTGATGATCGAAGGAGATAACTTACTTGTGATAAACTCCACACTTGGTCTTTGGCATCCTCCACGGGAAATTAGCCACCTAATTAATGACATCAAACTCCTCCTTGGGTCTTTCGATAATTGGGAAATTCGTCATGTGTTTCAAGAAGCAAATCGTGCAGCTGATTGGATAGCTAATGTGGGTCATCTTGTGACCTCGCCCTTTTTATTAATGATTGTATTAATGTGGGTCAGTTAAAGTTTTCTTTCTCCTTACCTTTTAAAAAAAAGTACGAACTATAATGGATACTTCATTTTGGTCTACGTATTCGTATCGAATGTCGATTTTTTTTATACCGAATACTTCAATAAATATTTGTTTTTTGGAATAAACTTGTTAATGCATATCGCTCTATATTTACTTATGTTTTCATTCGTTTACAACATTTTAACAAGTACTTTCATATAATTTAAATAATTGGACATTAAAATTTCCTATATATAATAAATATAATAATTATAATAATAATAATAATAAATATAATAATAATAAATAATAATACTCCCTCGTAATGAATAAATTCAACTATTAAATTTTTTCCACGTATTTTGAGGGAAAATTTAACATAGTAAAAAAGCAAATTAATCAAATAATTTTAACACGATTTTAATGTTTATTTCATTGTACGATTTGTACCAATCTATAATAGCATGCATATCTTGTATCTTTAATCACGCATCATAACTTTGCATAAGTGCTTTTATCCATTATTTCACCTTTTATTTAAAACTATTTATATATTAAATGTAATTATATAGAGTTAACTATTTCATCTAGTTCAACTCAATTCAATTTACAATTAAATATTTCATCAAGTCGAGTTTCAATAATTCAATTTAGTTAAAATTCAATTCAATTTAGAAGTTTCATTTAATGCAAACAAACCTTATTAATGCCGAAAGTGTCATGGTAGCCCTTGGTTTTTGGCTTTTTCCGCTTAGTAACCTTTAAAAAAATAGGGAAATTTCTAGTGGTAACCTCTTATTTTTTTACTTTTCCCACTGGTCACCCTGGTGTTTTAATCCCAATGGTGACCTCATACTTTCATGGTTGTACCAAACGTGACTTATTGATGTTTTTCCGTTAAATCCTATGATTTCGTTAAATATTAATAACTAATATTTAACGATTTTGCATATATTAACGGAAAAATCTCATTAAGTCACAGTTGGAACAGAAGCAAAAGTATGAGGTCACAATGGACTTAAAAAAAACACAAAATTACCACTGGAAAAAGGCAAAAATAGAGGGTTACCACTGGAATTTCCCAAAAAAATATCATTAGTCCATCAGTAACCTTGATTTTGGTGTAAGTGTCAAGTGTGAGTGTGAGGTAGAAAACGTCAATAACCCCTGAAATTATGATATTTGTCTTCTGTAAGTTTCAACTCAAATTTGACTCTTAAATGTTAAAATGACCACATACACCTTAAATGAATACTCCCTCCGTCACGCTTTTTGGAAAAACTCATATTAGTGTTACTTAACTTTGAAAATAAGGTTAATTGTATATTAAGTGTATGAAAGACTTTTTTACCCTTAGATAAACAATAGGAAACCACCACACCATACACACCATCGGCACACACCATTCGCGTCGCCTCCCTTAACAACGCTGTAGGGCTTCGCCCGCCTTGGCAAGGGGCGTTGACCTCAGCTTCAGTGTGCTAGTTAAGCCATGGAATCGCATGTGAATGCGTTGGGGTGTGTGTCGAATTGAGGGGCGATCGACCCGCGCACGTATAGCCATTATATAGTTATTCACGGACGCCCGAACATTGGTGCAAATTAATGGCCCACGTCCAATCAAGTAACCAGCGTGGGTTCGGGGACATGGTACGAATCAGATCTGTAACCCAATCGCCGCATGTAGCGGCTCTACTGGTCTCATTGTAATTCCATAAATCATAACAATTGAATTCAAAGAGCCTATTGATTGCTTTGAAGTGCATTGATTAATGGTGGGTTGCTATTAATAACAACAAACTTCTACAATGAATAAGGCGGTCATTGATTGTTAGTCAATGTTAATAAGGTGCTTAGAAACCGGTCGTCCCAGATGATTATTGACTTAATGTGACAAACGATTAAATTCCGGTCTTGTTTAGCATAATATATCAAGTGTGATTGAATATATATACATAAGACATGAAAACAAGGTTAGTAAGGCATAATATGTATGTATGTCCTCCTCACCTTGTCATGCAACAAATCGAATTGTAAGAAAAAACTCAAAGGAGTCGCCTTTCGATTGAATTGCCTTATTTCTTGTTGTTGTCGAATAGAATCGATGCTTTGAATTGAAAACGAATGTGTTTTGAGTGTTTGAGAGTGTATGGATGTGTCTCGTGACTTGTGAAGTGTATTGAAAGTCGTGTCAAGTGAAGGTGAGAGAGTCGTCGAATTGTGCGTATGAAGTCGTGTCCGGACTGAGCAAGGAAGAGAAGTATTTATAGGCACGAGGCAAAACGAGGCAGGAAAAACCCTGCGTATTACTGCTGGAGTGAGCGTATATACGCAGGTGAGGAGCGTATATAGCTCATTCCCAGCGTATATACGCTTCTCCTTTTCAGGATTTTTGGCATTTCGTATAGTAGAGGTTGAAGCGATATACGTCCGTTGAGCGTATATACGCTCCTGTTGAGCGTATATACGCTCATCACTTGCGTATATACGCTCAATGATTTTGTATATTTTTTCCAAAAACCTCGATATGTTTTGATTTCCTCCGATTTATTCGTGATTTTCCTTGATTCGACGCACCTAGACACCCTTGCTTCTAGCAAGGATTCTTAGAATGTTCTAGAAGGTTCCACGTATTTCCGGAGTATTTTTCTAATTATTCACGAGTATTTTCTGCGTATTCTGCGTATTTAAACATTGCAAAATTCATAGAAAATCCTAGAAAATCAGAAAAATAATTTAAAAATTTGGCGGATTCAGAAAAATGTGACGCACATGATGGAAAACAAAAGCACGAGAATCGCCAGCGTGACTTTTGTGAAAACCTTGAAAAACTTTGAGTTATCGAGAAACACGAAAGAAAATATGTTTGCCTTGTAAGTGACTTTGCTCAATAATTCCGAGTATGACCTCACGTATTTCCAACTTTCGTGAGTTCAAAGCATCTTTCCGAGTCGAAACAAACGCGAGACGCGTATATTTCATCACGGATTACTCATTTGGGAGACACATTTTCAGGTGTCTACAAACGCATTGCACCACCCACACTCGCCCAAAACGCCAAACTCCGCATACCACACAACAAAATTTCGAGCACCCCCCAAATCAAACCACAAACTCGAAAAATGAATTGAAAATAAGAAACACAATTGAAATCGAAATATCAATCGAAAATACAATTGAAATCGAAAATAATTTAGGATTTCGATTTTCCCCAAATTAATTTAGGGTTTCGAATTTCCTAAATTGATTTAGGGGTTTCGATTTTTCCAAATTAATTTAGGGTTTCGATTTCCCCAAATTCATTTAGGGAATTTGATTTGGGGTTCGATGCAAATCGCGGGGAGAGGCAGGGCATCATGGCGGTTCAGAGGAGGGGGGAGCATCGAAGCGTTACAGGAGGAGAAAGAGGGCAAGACTGTGGCAGAGGTTAGAGGCGTGGTGGGTAGTCGAAAAGAGGAGGTTGCGATGGTTGAAGGCGACGGTTAGGGGTGACGGTTGGGAAGCAGCTGCGACGGTTGGGTGGTGCAAGTAAGGTGGTGGTAGCTCAAGAGAGTTAGGGTTTTAAGAGAGAGGGAGTGAAATTGATTTGGGGGTTTTTAATTGGGGGAGATGAATGGTTTGAATGTTTGATGATAGAAAGGAGTTGGGGGATATTAATTTTGTTGGAGTAATTAGTTTAGGTTAAGATGAATTAGGATATAAGTATTTAATTTGTTATTGTTTAGAATATTTAGTAAGGGCAGTCTTGTAATTTTATTAGTAAAACTTCCAAAAAATAGAAGTGTTTCTATAATTATGTGACATCATTTTAGGAAAGTATTTCTTTAATTAACGACCGATTTTACGACCGTCACGCAAACAGTCGGACAAAAGTCATATTACGACCGTTTTTGTAGATTTACGACCGTTTATTAATATGGACGGAAATTACCGACCCCTACATGGCATTACCGACCGTAACCGGTCGGTAAATGTATTTTGTTTAAAATCCAAACGACCACATGGTCGTTTGGTTGGCCTCGTTTTATTTTGCATTACTACCCTCTCCCCTCTTTTTTTCTTCTCAGTCTATCCTCACTCCTCTCCTCATTATCTCCTCACTCTCTCTCTCCTCATGATCTCTCCTCTCTCACGCCCTCCTCTCTCACGCTCCTTGCGCAGCCCACCCGACCACCACGACAGACATCTCCGCTCCCTGCTTCTTGTTCGACACCACCGTAAACGGTCAGTGCCCTCGTCGAACCCACCATATTTCATCTTGTTCTCTTTTTTATTTTTCATTTTTTGGTGGTTTATTGTTGTGTTGATTTTTGGGTTTTTGTTCGTTTTTGTTTAGATCTAAGATTTTATATTTATTTTCGAATTTTTTCCCCATTTTCTTTTATATATTTTTCGTTCATTGTTAAATCATCATTTTATTGCTTTTGTTTTTGGGGTTTTAATTTTAAACTGGATTTTGGGGTTTTGAAATGTGATTTTTATTTTTGGGGAGGTTTTAATTTGGTTTCGAAATTATGGGTTTTTCATATTCTCTATAAATTGGTTACAATTTCTGATTTTCGAGTTGTTTTAGATCTAGGTTTTTTTTTTTTTTTTTTTTTCCCACTTTCGTGTTTTTTCAATCTTTCTAATAATGGGTTTTTTGTTTTTCGATTTCGTTTTTGTTTACAGTAAAATTTTAGATTTTAGATTTCAATTTTCGTTTTTTTTTTCATTTTTCGTTTTTTAAAATTTCAGATTTCAATTTTTCTTTTTTTTTTAAAATTCGGATTTCAATTTTTTCATTTTTTCGTTTTTTTCATATTTCAATTTTTCATTTTTTTTAAATTTCAGATTTATTTGAATTGTTGGTTGTTACTTCATTGTTGTTAGATTTAGTTGTAGTTAGAGTTGTTGTTAGATTTAGTTGAATTGTTGTTGTTATGATGTTTGATTTCTGATTTTTTTTTGTATGTTTGTTTTGTTTCAGACATGTTTGAAGGATGAAGATAACTTGGAGCATGAAGAATTCAAGATCTTTATTTTGTATTTTGTGATAGGGTTTCTTTGCTCATTTTTTTCGATTTAGGCAAATTTTTTGTAATTGTAAATTAAATTTTATGTTTAATTCAATTATATAACTCTATAAATTTTCATTCATGTGATTCTAGTGACGTTTATTGTTTCTATGTTTATCAAACATTAGTTTGTATGATGTTTTTAGCCAATATTTAGTTTGCAAAATAAAATCCAACAAAATAAAATACACTCGAACAAAGACATAGCAAATTAAAAAAAAATTGTTCATGATTACCGACCGCTTGACGGTCGGTAAAAGTCAACACACTGAGGTTGTTGACTTTTACCGACCGTCTTTTTGACTTTGACTCTGCCAATACTCTTGCGGTCGGTAAAAACAGTCGGTAAACCCTAAATTACCGACCATACGGTTGCCCGACCGTCCATTACCGACCCAAAACGGTCGGTAAAGCTATTTCCGATCGTTTCCGCATTTTTATCGACCGTTTTAGCCTTTTAGGTTTGCTTCAGACGGTCGGTAATCGATGGTTTTCTTGTTGTAAACAAAAGTACAATAATAATCAAGATGTTTACTAAATTAATAGATTGAGTTAAGTTTGATCATTTTTATTTGACAATTTCGACTCAAATTTAACCCTTAAAAGAGAGTAGAGGGGCGTGAAGCAGTAGGGGTTGCGTCTCCGATGGTGATAAATGAGGGGCTTCACTGTAGGTTGCTGCTAAGACGTGGGGTGGTGTTTAATGATTTGACGAGAAATTAAATTGTGTATACTAATTTAATTTTGGATTTTGATCAGAAACTAACTAGTGAAATGTGAACAATTTTGATAGAATTGGAGGGGAATAGAGGGGAAAAACAATAAATAAAATAAATCATTGTCTCATACATGCCCTACACATGATATTATTGGTCGAAAAACTTATGGCCAATGCTAGAAAATGATCTTTGATACTGTAATAGTCAAAAATAAAAATGTTAACTAACGTGATTTTGGACAAAGAAACGTAACAAATGTTGTTGTTCACAAAAAAAGTTGTAACTTGTAAGTAAGAAAGTAGCTATGGACAAAATTTTATATAAAAAAATAAATTAGAGGTCGCCAATGGAAATAACCTAAAATTGAGGGTTAACAATGGGAATTTCCCAAAATTTTATTATACGCAATAAAAAATTCTTTCAAATCAAATAAAATAGATTAATCCATACAACCAAATGAGAACAAAACTATTTGGGTAACCGCTCGGGGGAAAAAAATCCTACCTTATTAATTATATTTTATTAAAAAAAACCAACAATCAAATTTTTCGAGGTAGTAACAAATGTTTTTTTTACAAGGAAAAGTGTTTTGATTCAATTACTTGACATCTACATCAAGGAACTGAAAAAGAAAAGAAACAAGAGCTATAGCCACAACACCTAAACTTGATTCTAATTACGCTCAATTCAACAAAAGTGGATACAATCATGTAACGCATGATAAAAAATCGATGTCAATGCATCTTTCAATAAAATCTTCATCACTGGTACTGTAGATGTTATGGCAAAGCAATTGCCCAATAGACCATGTCCTTAATAGTTAATTTCATCTTCTCTAAACACAAAGACACTAAAAATAAAACTCATTCGAAGACACAACAAACCCTAAAAAAGAAAAAAAAATACATATGATAAAAACAAATAAAAACTCTAAGAAAACAAATGCCCAACAAAGAAGTTGTCCTTAACACTGCTCCAAACCGACAGAATACGCCACACTGGAACAACACCCTTCTCCGGAGAATTGCAGCGCCGGAGACCACCCTCTAAGCCCAAAATAATACGAAATCCACTAAGATTCCAAACACTATTCAACCACGATAGAAGTGGCCGCACCAGAAGATCGCGAAATCGATCTGCGGTTACTTGTGTAGATTCGTGCAATGCGGGAAGTCACCGCAAACAACCTAAGGAAAAAGCCGGGATGGGTGACTGTAGACACCTGAAAATGTGTCTCCCCAAATGAGTAATCCGTAATGAAACATACCGCGTCTCGCGTTTGTTTCGACTCAGAAAAGATGCTTTGAACTCACGAAAGTTGGAAATACGTGAGGTCGTACTCGGAANAATAATAATAATACTCCCTCGGTAATGAAATAAATTCAACTATTAAATTTTTTCCCACGTATTTTGAGGGAAAAATTTAACATAGTAAAAAAAGCAAATTAATCAAAATAATTTTAACACGATTTTAATGTTTATTTCATTGTACGATTTTGTACCAATCTATAATAGCATGCATATACTTGTATCTTTAATCACGCATCATAAACATTGCATTAGTGCTTTTATCCATTATTTCACCTTTTAATTTAAAACTTATTTATAAATTAAATGTAATTATATAGAGTTAACTATTTCAATCTAGTTCAACTCAATTCAATTTACAATTAAATATTTCAATCAAGTCGAGTTCAATAATTCAATTTAGTTAAAATTCAATTCAATTTAGAAGTTTTCATTTAATGCAAACAAACCTTATTAATGCCGAAAGGTGTCAATGGTAGCCCTTGGTTTTTGGCTTTTCCGCTTAGTAACCCTTTAAAAAAAATAGGGAAATTTCTAGTGGTAACCTCTTATTTTTTTACTTTTCCCACTGGTAACCCTGTGTTTTTTAATCCCAATGGTGACCCTCAACTTTCATGGTTGTACCAAACGTGACCTTATTGATGTTTTTCCGTTAAATCCTATGATTTTCCGTTAAATATTAATAACTAATATTTAACGGATTTTGCATATATTTAACGGAAAAATCTCATTAAAGTCACAGTTGGAACAGAAGCAAAAGTATGAGGTCACCAATGGACTTAAAAAAAACACAAAATTACCACTGGAAAAAGGCAAAAATAGAGGGTTACCACTGGGAATTTCCCAAAAAAAATATCATTAGTCCATCAGTAACCCTTGATTTTGGTGTAAGTGTCAAGTGTGAGTGTGAGGTAGAAAACGTCAATAACCACCTGAAATTATGTATATTTGTCTTCTGTAAGTTTCCAACCTCAAATTTGACTCTTAAATGTTAAAATGACCACATACACCTTAAATGAATACTCCCTCCGTCACGCAATTTTGGAAAAACTCATATTAGTGTTACTTAACTTTGAAAATAAGGTTAATTGTAATTAAGTGTATGAAAAGACTTTTTTACCCTTAGATCAAACAATAGGAAACCACCCCACCACCACCGCTCACACCATCGGCACCACACCATTCGCGTCGCCTCCCTTAAACAACGCTGTAGGGCTTCGCCCCGCCTTAGGCAAGGGGCGTTGACCTCAGCTTCAGTGTCATGGAGTTAAGCCATGGAATCCGCATGTGAATGCGTTGGGGTGTGTCGTCGAATTGAGGGGATCGCCACCGTGCCTATATAGGTTATTCACGGACGCCCGAAACATTGGTGCCAAAAAAATCAAAAAAATATATTAGTCCATCAGTAACCCTTGATTTTGGTGTAAGTGTCAAGTGTGAGTGTGAGGTAGAAAACGTCAATAACCACCTGAAATTATGTATATTGTCTTCTGTAAGTTTCAACCTCAAATTTTGACTCTTAAATGTTAAAATGAACACATACACCTTAAATGAATACTCCCTCCGTCACGCAATTTTGGAAAAACTCATATTAGTGTTACTTATTGAAAATAAGGTTAATTGTATTAAGTGTATGAAAAGATTTTTTACCCTTAGATAAACAATAGGAAACCACCCCACCACCACGCTCACACCATCGGCACCACCACAATTCCGCGTCGCCTCCCTTAAACACAGTGTAGGGCTTCGCCCCGCCTTAGGCAAGGGGCGTTGACCTCAGCTTCAGTGTCATGGAGTTAAGCCATGGAATCGCATGTGAATGCGTTGGGGTGTGTCGTCGAATTGAGGGGATCGCACCCGTGCCTATATAGGTTATTCACGGACGCCCGAAATTGGTGCAAATTAATGGCCCCACGTCAATCAAATAACCAGTCGTGGGTTCGGGAGACATGGTACGAATCAGATCTGTAACCCAATTCGCCGCATGTAGCGGCTCTACTCGGTCTCATTGTAATTCCATAAATCATACAACTTGAATTCAAAGAGCCTAATTGCTTTTTTGAAAGTGCATTGATTACTAGGTGGGTTGCTATTATAAACAAACCAAGACTTCTACATGAATAAGGCGGTCACTTGATTGTTAGTCAATGTTAATAAGGTGCTTAGAAAACCGGTCGTCCATGATTATCTGACTTAATGTGACAAACGATTAAATTCCGGTCTTGTTTAAGCAATATATATAGTGTGATTGAATATATTACATAAGACATGAAAACAAAGGTTAGTAAGGCATAATATGTATGTATGTCCTCCTCACCTTGTCACTGCAAAACAATCGATTGTTAGAAAAAAAATCAAAGGAGTCGCCTTTCGATTGAATTGCCTTATTTTGTGTTGATCTGAATAGAATCGATGCTTTGAATTGAAAACGAATGTGTTTTGAGTGTTTTGAGAGTGTATGGATGTGTCTCGTGACTTGTGAAGTGTATTGAAAGTCGTGTCGGTGAAGGTGAGAGAGTCGTGAATTGTGCGTATGAAGTCGTGTCCGGACTGAGCAAGGCAGAGAAGTATTTATAGGCACGAGGCAAAACGAGGCAGGAAAAACCCTGCGTATATAAGCTGGAGATGAGCGATAATACGCAGGTGAGGAGCGTATATACGTCATCTCCCAGCGTATATACGCTTCTCCTTTTCATGGATTTTTGGCAATTTCGTATAGTAAGGTTGAGCGTATATCGTCCTGTTGAGCGTATATACGCTCTGTTGAGCGTATATACGCTCATCACTTGCGTATATACGCTCAATGATTTTGTATTTTTTTCCAAAAACCTCGATATGTTTTGATTTCCTCCGATTTTATTCGTGATTTCCCTTGATTCGACGCACCTAGACACCCTTTGTCTCAAGCAAGGATTTCTAGAATGTTCTAGAAGGTTCCACGTTTTCCGGAGTATTTTTCTAATTATTCACGTATTTTCTGCGTATTCTGCGTATTTAAACATTGCAAATTTGAAAATCCTAGAAAATCAGAAAAATATTTAAAAATTTGGCGGATTCGAAAAATGTGACGCA
>SNQN01003596.1:13479-40009 GCA_008642245.1 Bassia scoparia | reverse complement strand
AAAAAAATTGAGTAAGTTAGGTAAAAAAGTAAATGTGTGAATTAAAATTTTTGGGTAAAAGTAATTTTGGGTGAAAAGATTAGGTAAAGTAATGAAAGTTGACTTTAGAAATYGGTAATTCATTAATGTTAGAGTAAATAAAGTACTCCGTAGGTAAAATGTGAAAAWGTTATTTTTAGATTGGTTTGGAACAACTATTTAAAAACATCCCAAAATGGAAACTGGAACAACTAAAAAAACGGAGGGAGTATATTATATGTGTATAGCTTAGAATTTTCCATTATTTTTTATATTACTCCCTCCGTTCCAGTTTGTTTTTTACATTTCCTTTTTTGGTGTTCTGGATCCCTTTTATTCTTTATATTTCATTTTTCATACTTTATTTTTTTTACCCATTAATGTTACTTTTACCCCTAAAATAATTAATATTACCCCTTATTTATTTACTCATCATTGTTGATAATCCACCCATATTTATCTCATCCCTTCATTTTTAAATATAAAAAGATCTACTTTAGTTTTATTGCACACATCTCAAACAAATTAAAAGAATAATACAACTTTCAATTAATATTAACATAATTTATCCAAATATAAACAAATTTCCCCTTAATTGACGTGCAATTCTACAAACGTAATAAACAAATCGGAACGGAGGGAGTACAAAGTTTATATTTCCCARCAAAATTTTAAACATTTATTCAAATTTTTTTTCCTTACATTTCCCCCTRTAACTTAGAAGTTAAAAATATAGAAAATCATAATTGTTCATAAACTCATCTTTTTCCAAATAATAATTCCAATGTTTCAATCAAATAATTTATAAAATTAAACATATTAAATCAAAGTAAAATAATACTCGGGAGCTAATCTAATTTGAACTCATCTTAACTTATTTGAATCGATAAACATTGAAATAATTAAGTTGATAATATTATATATTATCACCTTAAAGCAAGTGAACTTCAATTTATTAAAGTTGCAGTACATTAGATCAAACCATATGCATTTTATTGCACATATATAATTAATTATTCTTCAATCTCAAGTTTCAACAATCTCCCTTCTCCCATGCATTATTAGAAATGTAACATCAAACACTCACACATACACAAAGTACTAAATAGTGTTATTTCTTTTCCACTCTCTTAGTCTCAATACAATACCAATGAGTTGTAAGAAAGTACTTCAAGCATAAACTTGAGGGTTAGCAAGGAGATACTCTTCCACAATCTTGAACATCTTCTGAATGTTTTCTTTCCCCTTTGAAACATCCTCTTCTGTCATCACTTTATCTCCCTTGGTGTGAAAGTGTGCCACCATTTTGTACTGAGTTCCATTGCCAGAAGGCTCGTATTTGTGCTCATACACCGCGCATTCCAAATAATCGCGAAGTACATCTCCTTCAATGCTAGTGTACTTGATGTAGAACTTGCTTGCGTCTATCTCGTCTACCCTATCTTTCACGTACTTGAATGGAGCCCCTGAAAAAATATCATTTTATCCAAATAAGTTAATCAAATCTATTCTATCTTTAATTTATGAATTAAAGGGTATCATTATTAAATGATATATGTATACATGCATTCGAAGCTASATATAACATATAAGGCCTTGTACTATTTCCAAATTAACATATAAGACCATATGTCAGTCACATTTCTCCTTCCTTTCATTCATTCTTCAATGTGGGATTTACATTTAAATTTTTGTATTATTCTATTAACAAATTTTCATATAGTATACATAATCAATCTTTGTTGTGAGTAGAAAGTAGTGGATGTACTTACCTTCAACGAAGTTAAATTGTTTGACGCATCCAGCAACAGTAGAGTCGCCTTCAACAAAATCAACACTTTTCACGAACTCGGATAGAACTTTGGGGAACATATTGTGGCAATCAATGCAAAAACCCTGGAACAATCGAGCCGGGGCAACGGGGCTAGTGATCTRGGCCATTGTGAATGTGTAGACACCCATAATTAATCGTTTAAGATGTAATTGAACAAAAACAACTTTAGGGTAAGTAAATTGCTACAAATATGTAATTAGCTAGTGAAGATGATGAAAGAATGAGCATTTTAGTTAGGTATTTATAGATGCAATTTATAGTTGGAGGAGCATTGTGAGAAATGGGAACACACTTTTTTTAATGCACAAGACTTTTTTATGAGAAGCAGCCCTTGCTGAATAAGTGACCATGAAATTCTAGATGGTCTTTGTAATGATGCTATGAATTTATAGTTAACAAAAGCAAACCAATTTCAATTCTACATTTCCTTAAAAATAGTCTTGATTTTGGAAGATAAGGATGAGTGAATTTGTCAAATAGTTTGAATGTGAACCTAGAAGCACACTGAGTTGCATACTATCATGCTCTCAAGTTGCGAAKAAATAACAATAAGACAGACTAATCTCAGTTTGGTCATCTTTAGTTGTGTTCTTTTCAACTTATTTGTACTTATCTGAACTTATTGATATTTATCTAAACATATCTGAACTTATTGATACTT
Organism: Bassia scoparia; assembly: GCA_008642245.1. Classification (NCBI taxonomy): domain Eukaryota; kingdom Viridiplantae; phylum Streptophyta; class Magnoliopsida; order Caryophyllales; family Amaranthaceae; genus Bassia; species Bassia scoparia. The sequence continues at coordinate 37,496 of SNQN01003596.1, read as the reverse complement.
ATTTGGACTTATTTTGTGAGAGAAAAAAGTAATGATTATCAGTACTTACCTAAACTTCTTTTATCTAATGAACTTATCTTATTTAATAAGTACTAAATATAATAAGTTGAAAAGAACATACCATTTGAATACGTACTCATGCATATTATGCAACAGTGATGCCAATCCATGATACTCATCTTCCAACTAGTGTACATATTATAAAGCCCTTGGCTCTCACCCTTGTCTAATATAATATTATAGCTAGTATAATTGATTTCGTCTCTCAACCGTTTCAAACGAATATGGTATTAGAGTTAGTGTGACATCTTAACACCAAACACAATTTAGCAAAGTGTGTYGTTGATAAAAAAAATAAGAGATTCCGGATTAGAGAGTGGTATAAGGAATGAGAMATTATGTTGGTTGTGAGTTGAGAGAGCCACATTTTTAAAATGAATTTACTCATAATAAAATGAATATGAACATGCATAAATTGAATATTGACTAGAGTGTAAAAGTGCTACTATAGTTTGTTGAATTCGACTTTGGTCTATTCTGTGGTACTGCTTTCTTAAATTCGACCCCAATTGCGTTCAGTTGATTAGCTGACTATGGAAGTTAAATATTATGTTGGCAAGTTGAGGTCTCAATTCAGTTTAACAGTTCAGTTATGGTTAAAATTAAAAAGTTCAGTTCTCTTCAATTCAGACGTTACAAATCTCTCAGTTCGGTCAGTTAAAAAAATAATCAGTCAATTGATGCAAAAAAGACAAGTTTCCAATTTGGTTCAATTACAGTTTTTTTCAGTTTTAACAATCAATTCAACAGTTAAAAACAGTTCGAAACCACAACCTTTTACACTTATACGATCATTTTTCATGTTTTTGAATCAGTTAATGTTCAGTTTAGTACCTATTTCACATCAATTCGAGTAAGATGTCCTCAATTTATATGTGTCAACCAAATTTGTTAATTCTCTTTGTACCGAAGATGTCACGAACGAAGGGTTTTGGTCATTTGCAAGACGGACTAAACAAAGTATTACGATTGATGTTCTTGGACTTCGAAACACGGTGTCGGTTAAAACCCATGAAATAAACTGTTCGATTAGTTGTATACGATATTGTTGAACTTGTTGGATTATGTCACTTATGTATTTGAATTTAAATAACTTTGTTATTATTGCCTTATTAACTAAGTAGCTCAATTATATTGTTATATATAATTTTGGATCGTTTAATCAGTTTCCATTAAAGCTGTTTCGATTCAGTTCGGTTCAGTTATTGATCACTTTATTCAGTTTTTTAGTTGTTAGTTCAGTTTCGTTTGTTTCATTTGAGTTACAGTTCAAGGTTCAGTTTTTCTTTTCAGTTTATTACAGTTCTGTTTAACATTTTTTCAATTTGATTTCAGTTATCAATTGATTACAAGTTCAGTTTGATTCAGTAAATTTTCAGTTATTTTAGTTCAACCAACCAATTGATTAAACTAAACTAACAGCCTATTGGCAACTGCTTACTAATAAATAAATCAGTATATTGTATTCATTGAGACTTTTTCAATTTACGTCGATCAAAAGTGTAGGGATCAAAGACATGTAAATGAGCCAAGCCTAGTCTAAAACGCGCTGATGATAGAGATATTCACATTGATTGGTATAAGGGATCAATCCACATAGCTGACTACATTAAATTAACATAGACTACAGTTGAATTATCATACGACAACCTTTAAACTAACACTAGAAGGCTCTGATTAACATAGACGCTCAATTTAATCTGCGACATTTTCAATGGGAAATTGACCCATCTCAATTTCTTTTTCACTTTCCCTAAAACTTTATTTAAAATGGACGGCGACCACTTTTATACTACTTTAATGAGTGATTGACCCTTATTATCCCACACGTGTGATTGCTCTATACTTCCTCAGTTCTAAACTGAACTCTGACTGGAAGTCTGGAACGAATCAAAGAGATGTCATGCTGTTTTTCTGAAAAAGAGAGCAACATCACATACAACTTCATAAGCTACTCCCCATTGGCATACAGATCAAGCCACTAGTTGGCTCGAGTGCAGCCATTTTGAGTCATTAACTTTCAAAGTCATCAGCGTAAGCAAGTYGCTAAACTTTAGCATACTAAGAACAAGTCGTGTGTTTACAGGCAAAGAGAACAAAGCCRTGTCTTCTGTCAACACATAAATGAAGAAGATAACTTATTATTCCAAATTATAATGCGAAATCCACAACAGAGAAGCCATTTCATAGGCCTCAATCAACTGGCGAGGAAATAAACTTATTCTGTTGTCAGAATGCTGTAATAAGGAGCACTGGTCCATAAATATGTTGGAAATGAACACTCATTCCTTAACATGCCAATGAACCCTCAGAATGACCTCGTCTCCCAAAAAAAGGGGGGAAAAACATCTAACCATTATAAGAGTGAGGTTCCTACAAATAAAAATCAGAAATAATAATGATAATCCAAGAAATCACCTGTTGTAAAATATTCTTTGGAAACTTGGCATTGCAAGATCTCCTCCGCATACCTACAACTACAACTAGCTATATACATGGTGTGGGTCTCAGCTGTTGTATAGGTATGTACAAAGTGCCTACGATGCTATCTCTCTTCTCGTAATTCGCAAAAACTCCACTTAAGCATCTCTCATCCAACTTTCATTGAAGCTCCACAGAGAATTCTGACAAAGAGTCCATTCCAGTCATTGATTCCAAGATTTCAAGAATGGCTTTCCAGAAGGATCACGTAATGTTGAAGGTTGATGCCCTAAGCTCATCCACCCCATGCTAGGATTCTTCAAGGTAGTGGAAGCTTCACCACCACTCAAGTAGTTAAAAGGAGAGACTGTTGGAGGCAAAGCATTAGTTGTCATGGGAATAACTCCCCCTGCCATGTCTGGTCCATATGTAGTTGGTGGAATCATTTGTTCAGCAGAGCCCACAGGGCTGTACGGACCTCGAGAACGTAGATTGCATTGTGTGAGGACACTATAGAGGCTCTGGTCACTATTGCTGCCACTTGCAAGACTAGGAGCTGGGAAAACAGTACTATCTGACGCTGACCAGCCAATATGAGCTCTGTTATCGGTAGGAAACCAATTATGGTTCAACAATTCCCCAGAACTCAACTGAGAAGGCTGAATAGGGTTTGAAACCCCAGAACTCAGCTGAGATGGCTGGATAGGGTTTGAAAGACGGGCATTACTCCAGTCCCTTGCATTTATAGAGGAGAAGTGTTCTGGCCCTTGAATAGAAGAATACCTATTGTTATCCGGGTAAATGCTATCTGGAATATTCTGATGCATAAATAAGTCACTTTGTGCCGCTTTTTGTCTATGATGATGATCCACTGCAAATGGTGGRGGCAACTGTTCCCGAAAATGATTTGGGAACTGACCAGCAGACTGCAAGAGAACACTAGATGGATGGAATGCAACCCCCGGRTTCTTTTGTTCCTGATGAAAATTGTCAGGCTTGATTACAGAATGCAGCAGTTCATTTCTGTCTCTGTTAGGATAAGGGTTGAAGAAAGGCATATGACTGGTATGCCTGTTTAAAAGATCTTTGGTGGTGTCTTCTCCAGGCATATCAGATTCCAGATCAATTAAATGGGCTGGTGGTTCTGTAACTACTTGTGGATGCCTGAGACCAAGTCCAATAGTATTAGTGTGCATACTAGTTGGATGAGTGTGAAAAGAATCAGGTAACCCAATTGAAGTCCACATGTTCTTCAATGACGAACCAGAAATTTCACCAACTATAGAAGCCACAGAAGAAATGCAAMTCCCAGGGTGAGATATTCCAAGTGATGTTTCAGATGTCTGTGCAACATGCTGTTCAGGCATGGAACAAGTGTCACTTGTATCAGAAGTGACAGGTTTGTTTTCTGCATTCAGATCCATAGGACTAAAATTCTCCTTGTCATTCAGAGGAGGGTGATCAAACGAACATTTATTCTCTGGCGGAGATAGATCAAAGCTCTTGTTAACGGTTGAAGAAGGGTTTTGCAATGATTCTGAGCAGGACGGACCAAGCTCTTCATTGACATTTATAGGATGTTGTATCAGCTGATTCTCTATTGAGGAAGACGTATCAAACTCCTCTTTGACAGTTAGGGGAGGATTCTGCAATGACTGAGTCTCCATAGAAGACGATGGATCAGACCCTTTATTGCTGTTAAGCGGAAGATTCTGCAATGATTGAGTCTCCATGGAAGAGGATGGATCACACTCTTCCTTGACATTTAGAGGGGGATTCGGTAATGATCGAGTCTCCATGGAAGAGGTTGGATCATACTCTTCATTGACATTCAGAGGACAATCCTGCAATGGATCCTCCTTGTAAGAAGATGGATTATACTCTTTATTGACACTTAAAGGAGGATTTTGCAAGGGAGATTTGTTCTTTGAAGAYTGGGTATCAAAACCTTCTTGGTCATTATCTGAAGTGGAATTCTGAGATGCAGACTCATCTTCATGATTGTCCTCTGAAGTCCTTTGAGAACTTTCCTCATTCTCATCACGAACACGTGCAGGTTCGGCATCAGAATTGTTATACATATTCTCATCCTGTGTTTAAAAAAAAGAAAAATATTTTGAAAAATGGCACCTAAATATCATAAATACAATAATCACAAACAAACAATCAACCTAAGTATTGACACAAAACCCAAAATTGACGGTTAAGAAGAATTATGACCACAAACCTTGGACTGAAATCCCACTTTCTCTTCCATTTCATGCCATAAAGATTCCATAATTTGCTGTTTTGTTAATTGCCTGTTTCTCCAGTTTTGCACAGCCGCTGGAACATCTCTGTTTGCCAGATTCAACCTATATAAGTAGGATCATCAGAGCAATCAGACTAATGAAAGAATTAAGATCAAGAACATGCCAGACTCCAGATTTTACAGCAACATACCAGAACTTATGAATTCTATTCTGCTCTTCTTTCACAAACATCTCATATGGTTTTACACTAGAGCTATCAAAGCCTCCAATCAAACGATGTAGAGCTTTAGATTGGATACTTGAGCCAGACTGCTTCATGCTCTTGATAATATCATATTTTTTCTTACTTATCTGAAGGACAACAATGACAGTTGGTCAAGTTTCGGACCATGAGTAAACAGAATTCAAACATCTGACAGCAGATGCAACATTAATAATGTTAAAACTAACACCTAAAACCAAACAGCGCAATTACAGAGGGAAGAGGGAGACTAATATGTTGACATGAAATTTGCATCAATGATGAAGAATCTTACCTTCACATATGACATATATTTGGCACCATCATTGGGGGTCAAGTTTGGCTTCTGCAACTTTTCTGCTTTCTTAGGTCTTGACAAAGCCTTTAGGCCATTAGGAGGAATTGCCAACTTCTCATGTTTGTCCTTCATATGGACCTGATTGCGTATCCTGAAACGCAAGCAATCTAATTATCTTTATAAACATCAAAAGAGGTATACATTTGATGATTTCATTACCATAATGCGACAGAGTTAAGGGGGAAAACAGCAAAAAAAAAAGGGAAAAAAAAGCATCAGAACATTTTCACAAAACTTGTGTACTAACTCCACGGCAAATGAATGACAGCACAATCCCTTTCTAGTTGTCTGGAGAGCAAGTAGAAACCGATAGGGAATGACAAACAGAAAGGAATGCAAAATTCCAGAGGAAACTGAGGATTTTGCTTTAACTCTTCAAGCAGCTCCTTTACCCTTTTCATGGCTCTAGTACGTGTTTAATATCTCCCATTATATATATTGACAATGGGAAACTTAACAACAATCGTATAATCTTCACCAATTTATAAAAAGGCTTAAGATGCACCAAGGCGATCGGACTTCTTAGAGCCTTAGGTGAGCCTCATTGAAGTGTGACAAAAAAAACAAAAAAAAATAAATAAATTAAAAAAAAAATAGAATGCCTAATGGTGCGCCTAGGGCCTAGGCTCCCCTTACTGCGCCTTATGGCGCCTAAGCTCGCTTATCCCTTTAGTGCGCAACTGCGCGCCTTTTCAAACAATAACTAGCTTTATATACTTCCTTCGTAACTAAAAGAACACAACAAACCATTTRGCATGCGTTTCATTGAGGAAATTTGAGGGTGTAAACGAACAAATCAATCAAAATAACTTTTAGAATAGTTTCATTCTTGCTTGTACTAAAATTATTTTTGATTACTTTGCTCGTTTACACCATTAATTATCTTCCTTAAAACGCATGCAAATTGGTTTGTTGCTTTCTTTTGGTTACAAAGAAAGGTTAGAAACYATAGAAAGTATTSATGAATTTGAATGGTGGCTTTTCTATTTATTCACCTTGAAAAATATTTTAAATAATAAAATTAAATTTAAAAAAGGAAAAAATGAAAGCAGAAAACAAAAGGGTTTAACAATAACTGATAAACATATCGGGTTGATGAATAATAAAGAAGAATTTAACTACCTCTTCTGGATCTCAGCATCTCTGATGGCAGACAGCTTTTGGTTATCGCTGTAATATACCTTTTCATCTGCAACTGACAACAGAGTTTCAGACATAACGGCGACATTCTCATCAGGTTTGTGACTTTTAGGCGCATTTGCATCAGGAAAAATGCTCATCTCATGCCTTCTCAACCTGCTTAATAATCAAATTATGCATACCTCAGTAAACAAAACCTCTGCTCAAGAAATTAGTTCATTGTTCACATTAATTTGAAAGGAACAATTAGTGTTAAATATACAGGGTTGACAATTTTCAAAACTTTGCTATTTATTCCAGAATCCAGACCAGCAATTTATGTTTTGAGATGAAATCAAAATTCTTATCAAGAACAATCCAACAAATGTATACATAAATGAACAAAATAAAATAACTGTTATGATCCTTCTCCTACCTTTCTATATAACTTCCATACTTATGTTGGCATGTGCAATATCAATGCTAGATACCATAATGGAGTCCAACACTTGGAAAGTTATAAAAGTAAACAGATAGGTTGTCCTTACAATGGTAGTAAAAATCAATTAATAAMTTTATATAATTATTTTAAAATACCAAAAACAAGAATAATAACTACATAGTACTTCATCCATTCCCTAAGTTCCTACCATTCGTGTGTGTGTGTGTGTGTTTTCACTATTTACAGGTGAAAAGAGTTGTTAATAACTACTGGTGTATACAAATAAATATAGTCATTTGGGGTCTTTTTTTTATTCGTGRTAATTGATACACTATTCATATTCAATCATTATATCAATGAATTAATCAATCAATGCCTTAATCCCATATGAGGGGTCGGCTAACATGAACCAAAAGTGATTATTCTAAGAGGTCATCCACATAGATTTTCCTCCTCCYCTCTCTACGATCGAGAGCCTCACTCTCCTGCAAATCCAACTATTTCAGGTCCTTTCTAACTCCTTCCCACCAAGTCACTTTTGGTCTCCCTCTACCTTGTTTAAAATCTCCCTAATCCCATTCTTCCACTCTTTGCACTGGTGCCCCTTAGGTCTCCGTCTTACATGCCCAAACCAACGCAAGCGGTTTTCCCTTAAAATGCAAAACATGGATTGGGAAARGCACAAATGAACTATAAATGTAGAAATTTAGAGGAATGGAGGGAGTACAACAAATAGACACATTAACAGTAACAATAATCATTATCGAGAACATCACCATAATCTCGTTTAGACACCCTAATAAAATGAAAACTCATCYGTAGCTTTGTGCATATACACTAAAATGTATATAGTATTTCATAAGGCATCCAAAACTTTTAAAAAACAACACAACTTTTAGCACATATCCCTCAAGAGTGCTCCAAATAGCATGACTACTACTACCTCAATTATGAAGATAAAAACAGCAATTACACAACTGATGAGACTGCAAAAAAGACCCAAAATTTTAAAACAATTTTCCCTGTTAYGTATGGAATTCACTCAACAACCAAAATCTAAGAAAAATGAATAAAAAATATGTTAAGATGACAGCTCAATGAAAGCCAAACCACTATAAGCCATAAACACAATGGCCAAATTGACCATTGATATAACAATCAGGATACAGCTAGTGATAGTAGGTGCSTACGTGGGTATGATTTTGTGGGCTCTACACTGCATCTACCCCAACTGGAGGGGGTATGGATATGACCTTGGTGGCCTGGTGAGTGTGGATGTCAAAAGTCCAATTTGCCATGGGTTGAGGGTAGATGGTAGACATGAACTCACACTCGCCCCACCCTGCATCCGCCATTATTTCAGTCAGCAGTCAATCATCCACCGTTATTTAATTATTATCCTCCAACCCATATTACTAGCTACATTTTCCTTATTCTTATTGGATGATTTTTTACTTGCTAACTTTCTACTCCAAGATTGTGGAGCCCACTATTTTTTACAGCTTTATTCTTACCTTTTTTTTCATTTTCAACTTTTAATTACCACAACCGTGCCTACCAACTCACTTTCCAACAATCATTACATGCGATCCCCACCTCCACCTCCACCACACCTACTCATTCCTTAATATTGTGTGATTTGGCCTATGTAGCAAGTAATTTGGATAGGAGGGAGTATTATTTTTTAATGTGATTTTATTTGTTGTTGCTTAGGGCTCAATCCGATAGGCAGTGGTTTTCTGTTTTTTGATTTTTTTTGTTATTAAGAGTTATGTGAATATTTCATTTAAAAGATTAAAAATTATTTACAACAATTAGAATCAAGAATTTTTGAAAACGCCAACAAAAAGGGAAAAATGGAAACATAATCCACTTTTGGTGGTTTTCTCATTATAATCCCACTTTCACTTAATCTCAAATAATCCAACTTTTATCCACATATTCTCATATTGATCCTATTTTAAATATTTAACCTACAAAAGAAGGTAATCATTCAAGATTAACCTGTTTGACCATGTTAATTATATTTGACTAACCTAATTAACTTAAATTAACCACTAATTATACAGCTTAACTAAATAATAATAAAAACTAATTTTTTTTTTAAATAAAAAACAAACAAACCCACCATCACCCATCACCACAGCTTCGCTCCACCAACCCGGCCGCCGTCATCACAACCCACCTACCCTCCCGCTACCACCACCCTCTTGCCACCAACCTCACATAACTGCCCTCACACGTCCCACCATAAACACCGCCCTCATGCCATCATCACAGCCACCCTCACACCAATCTCAATTCGCAAATCACAAATCACCCACCACCCTCACTCGAACAACAACCCAAGTAAATCGAAAACCTCAACAACCAACCATCACCATTGCAAACAACCATCCACCACGACAAACCACCGCAAAAGAAGATGGTTTAGGGTTTATGATTTGGTTTTTTTTAATCTAGTAAAAAGAATTGGGTGCAACTCGATGTGGGTGTGACGCGATGTGGGTGTGACGTAGTGAGTGAGTTGTTTGCGATGTAATCGGGGCGACACAGTGCGTGGTTAAGTAGGTGGTTACACAGTTGTGAGGTGGTGCGACACATATGGGATGGCAGTGAACTAGGTTGGTGCGGCTGGGTTGGGTGTTTCGTCTAGGTGGTTTCGTGGTTGTGTACTTTAATGGGAGATTGGGTGGTGTCGTGGTGGTGTCTATGATGGAAAGCTGATTGGTTGGAGACTTTGAGGGGTGAAAGGTGAGGAGTATAAAATAAAATAAAATAAAAAGTTCAAAAAAAAATTTAACCTATTTAACAAGTTATAGGTAAAAAGGCTCATTTTGGGAAGATTGGTATAGAAGTTGGGATTATTGTGAGATTAAGTGAAAGTGGGGTTATTACGGGAAGACCACCAAAAGGTGGGATTATTAATTTCCATTTTTCCAACAAAAAAGTATAAAATGATTTTTTCGGTTTCTTGTTTTGGCCTTTTGTTTAAAAAAAATCTAAAAACTAATAGAAAATGATACCAAACGACCACTTAGATGTTGATTTATGGTGGTGAGTAAGTGAATATCCACTTGGATGGTGGGTGGATTTTGGCACGTAGTGGATATTCACTAGGTTTTTGAATGGATTTAAAGTTATGCCATCCATAGATACACCACGTACAGGTGTTGTGTGCTGGACTTCGGTATGCCAGCATGGTACTAGAGAAGGACACATGAATTTTTTTACCCATGTGGAAAATGTTGGTAAACATCCAATTGATCCAAATATTTAAGCTATGGCATTGGGAAACCAACAATATAAAATATGTTAGAAAATCAATATGATTGTTATTTTAAATGAAGTCGTAGTTTCTGGCTACGTAGTATCTACTTTGTGAACCGATTATTCTAGATTTCCCACAACGGCTCACTTTTTATTTCCTCCATATAATTTATTGACTAAAAGAGCTTTCACCTAGTTTATAAGAAGAAACAAGGAAGTTTGTTGCCACAAAATTGCCGCACATTGCTCACACTAGTAAAGAGACATGAGCGTCATATCACTGCACAAAGTTTAACTGTAACCACAACAATATTTTTGGAAAAAAAATATCGGGTTGTCACAAACCTTGATGTGACCTGTCGAATTTCTGCTTCAGGATCCTCTGAGTTTGCACATCTCTGCTTAATGTTCTGCAAATCCTTTATCATGCTGTCATCAAAATGCAAAACAATACATCACTGATCACTCCCATTATGTAACATGCTCTACATACTTGTGTGGAAGTTAAGGGTCAGGAAGATAAAAGGAATAAAAATATACTTGTCATGATATTGTTGTAGCTCGGAATAGTATGCTTTCTTATTCGCTTTGAAGGACTTCTCACGCTGAAGAATTGCATCAGGGTGAAGATCACCAGAACAAAGTGATGAGCCCCTGCATATATTCAAATGCATGAATCCATCTAGAGCCACAGAAWAATAATATTAACAATAACAGAAACAGTGATAATAACAATAATATCTGTAAGAAGCACGACCAAAAATACAATTATAGAAGCCTGAAAAGGCATATTTTGTACTTGTTAAGAAACCTCGTGTAACAAAGTCATTAGTGATGGATGCAATCACAGAACAATACCCTAATTAGCCTTTTTCTTTAGCGAATCCTTTAATTCAATCATCATAGGCATCAAACTTATTTTAATATGTCAGCATCATTTCTTCCTAATATACGTCGCCTCCCTTACTCTTTCAATTGGTTCCTAAAATATGCAAAGAGTGCTGAACTCAATTTGGTTTAGTAAACAATTCAACAAATTGATGAATGATAGCTAGATTATGCAAGTGGGAAACAACAGTAAGAAAACAAACATCTCAAATAAAACAAATTCTAACCATTTCAAAAGAGGGTTTCCAAATGAAAATTTTCCCCGAAAACAAGGCTTCCACAGCTTTAATCCGCTTCATCTCCGGTCGAAGGAACTGCACAAGCAAACTCCTCTCTTTTCTGTTAAAACAGACTGCCAGACCTGCTATTCCAATAATAATTAACCACAAATTACACCAAATCCATAAAATTACAACCTTTGAACCTCAAAACCACAATTTAAACACAACAAAATCACCTCATTAGAAATAACATTAGACATATCTTCAAGTCAACACATCCCTGGGAACGGTAACGACATCGCCAGCTTAGTCTTACCACTAGGAGCCGAGGGGATAACGGAGCCAATTGCCTCCATGAAATCCCAATTTGATCCTCTTTTGCAACATCTTTTGTCATTATCATCCCATTTAAGAGACACATGAGTATTGAAATCAAAATCGAATTTTGATGACTTCAAATCCCTTCTTTTTGCCCTGTTATGTGCTCTTGTAACCCATACCCAAAGCTAGTACTTGCAGTGCTCAATCGCCTTTTACGCTGATCAGCTGCCATAACACAATGCTATAGCAACCCAAGTGTAACATCACACACACAAATAACTCAATTTCCCTGTAACAAACGATTTTAAAGCTTTAATCACAAAATCTCAAATACACATTGAATTAAAAAAAAAATAAGAAATTGATAGATAAATAAATAAAATACCAATAAAAGAGATTGAATTGCTATTGCAGCGAACAAAGAAAAAGATTGAATTTAGAGAGGAGTGAGAATGAAAGAAAGAAGGTAACGAAAAGTATCGAAAGAAGAGAGAGAAAGAGGAGAGAAACGGGAGATTGAAGAGGAAGAGAAAGTTAGGGTTAGAGAGGGGCAGACATGAGGAGGTGGAGTTGTGTTAAGCAAGAGATAGGGGATGGGACATTGAGGTTCATAATCGACATAAGCCACATCGACTGAATTTCACTTGTACACTTTTATTTTCTTCTTCTTTTTCACCAAGTTTATTTTAATTTTTTTTTATAGAACTTTTTTCACGAGTGTTTGATATTAATTATTAAATATTTTTGTAAGGTTACATTCATATATTGTACGAGTACATTAAATATTTTTTATTAAATTTTTAGAATAAATTTTTTATTGTTTTTTAATGAATATTTTTTAATTGTTGTGTAATTTTTAAGATATAGTTGTTATAGTTTTTATTTATTTAATCTTTGTATTAATAGTAACAAGGTAAGAATACAGCAAATGCGTGCATAGATTTTAGGGTTTGTTTACATTACTGAAATCAACTAAATTGAACTGATGGAGCTGAACTGAATTGAACTGAACTGAACTGAATGGAGCTGAACTGAACTGACTGAATTGAATATTTTATGAGAGAGAAATTGGGTTAAGAAATGAACTGAACAGAATGAGCTGAACAGTAGTCATTATTTTAATTTTTATTTTATTTTATTTTCTTGTTTAAATGAGATGAAATTGGTTTTTTAGTTTTTAAAACAAATATTTTTTAGATAGAAGAAGTAAATTTATTCATGAAAACTGTAAAAAAAAAGTAAATAAATTTGTAATTTGATATTTGTCAAGATTGAATCTAAAGCGATTGTGTTTTTATAATATTATGTTATACAATATTATGAATTTGTTATACACGGGTCCTATTTATGTTATGCACAGACCTATTAGTCCATGACCCGTGCATTATAGGACCCGTGCATGATAACTACTCTTTTACCGAAATTACTCAATTATTTTATCAAATTACTCAACTATTTTCCAACTCAATCAACTCTTAAACACCATGCAAATGGGTATGGTACATCAATTAAAAAACGAAGGGGTATGTTATATAAATAATTTTTTAAAAAAAAGTTTCAATTAATTGTGTAGGGTACTTTTGTACTCCCGTCATTTGACTAAATTCATGTCACAAAGTAATTCGTTACTATTTATTAGTAGTGAGAATCTTTTAACTTCCATCGTACATAATAGAGAGTATAATCTTGTGTTTTAGAATTTGGATCCAATATTAATGTATAAAATTGAATTACGATTGTCATCTGTGTTTTTTATAAATTTATTACGATAATTTGTATTGTATATAAGGAGTAATATATATTATGATATTATAAAAGATATGTCTTTGTCTAAATTTTGTGATACTCGTTTTAGGGCCTGTGCGATGCACGGTAGTTACTAAATTTATTAATTAAAACTCTAAAAAGAGTAACTAAATTTGTAATTTAATATTTGTCAAGATAGAATCTAAAACGATTTTGTTTATATATTATGTTATACAATAATATTATAATTTGTTATACACGGGTCCTAAATATATGTTATGCACGAACCTAGGTCAAGACCCGTGCATGATAATATAGTCCAGACCCATGCATGCATGCATGGGTCCTGAATCAATTTACAATTGTGTTTATTAAATTTATTATGATAATATTGTATTATATAGTACGGAAAAATAATTATTATGATATAATAAATATATGACTTTAATTTTGCTTAAAATAAAAGATTTTTTTTAATGGTTACTCCGTATATTAGATTGATTGATATTGAATTTTGTAAATATTATAATTATTATTGATAAGTAGAAATTTCTAGATTATAAAGACATTATTTATTATTTATTAGATATTGGATTTAATTCATATGTTATATAAGTAATTTTACAAAAAAAAGAAATAAAAAAGAAAAAGGTTCAAATAATTATAAAATGTGTAGGGGTAGTTTTTTGTACTCCGTCATTTGACAAAATTCATGTTTAAAAGGAATTCGATACTATTCATTAGTAGTAAAAATCATAATATTTCAATATATAAGAATGAGTATAATCACGTGTTTAGAATTTAGATTCAATATTTTTGTATAAATTGATTTACGATTATCATATGTGTTATAAATTTATTGCAATAGTATTGTATTGTATAGTACGGAGTAATAATATTATGATATATAAAAGATATGTCTTTGTCTAAATTTTGCTTAAAATAAATAGATTTCGTTTGATAAGAAGAATCTTCTGGAATTAAGTAAGATATTATTTATTATTTATTAGCTAATATTTAATTAATATTTTAATAAATAATTTTACAAAAAATAAATAAAGGAAATAAGTTTGGAGGGAAAATTTTTACCAGGACGTGTCATGTGGCACTTTGTTTTTCTTTAGTATATAGTTATCAAAAAAATAAATAAATAAGGAATAAGTTTTGGAGGGAAAATTTTTAACCAGGACGTGCCATGTGGCACTTCTGGTTTTTGCTTTGTTATAGTTATGATATTATATATATATATATATATTATTTAAGGATCAAATGAGAAGAACCCTAAAATGAGAAGCGTGAGAAGCAATCTTGATGGTTGGATTTTGAATGGAGGGTCAAGATTTATCACTCCAAAAAAGTAAATGTGCATAATTTTATACATGAATGTGCATATTTTTATACATAAATGTGCATATTCATAAAAAAATGCACATTCATGGAAAATTCGTGCACATTCACTATAAAAACTTATGCCATCCTAGTCGTTCATCTTAAAAATCAAGGGCAAGATTGCTTCTCATTTTAAGGGTACTTCTCATTCGATCTAACCCTATATATACTAGTATTTTTTGCACGCGATGCGTGCGTGGCAAACAAATAAATATTTATAGACTTTCGTATGTTTTTCTTATATCAATAATTCAATGGTTTTTAGTTGTTCGTTCATCGTTAGTCAAATATGAAGTACGTTAAATATAAGAAATATAAAGGAAAAAATTGTGCTTAACTAATATAGATTGACGAATAATAATGTGAGACATATACTTAATGCACAAATTTAATAGTATAACTGGTTGTACGTATAACTAACAATTTTCATGTTAGTCCACCAATTATCGTATCACGATATCATCTAATTAGTGTAATTTTATAGAAATTCTAAATTTACGTTTTTTCTTCATTGTGTCAATCTTATCAAATTATTTTGTCATTTGAATTCTTTTTATTAGTGTAACTTAGATTATGCAATGTTTCATTTGTACAATATTATGTTAAGAAAGAAAATAATTTAAACATTACTTAATTAGTTTCATTGAAATTTCAAAAGTAATGCCATTTTTAACTTGTTCACCATTTAATGCAAATTGAAAATTGAAAAATAAAAAGAGATGATAAGGTATTTTTTAATCAAATGTAAATTAATAAATCAAGGATATTGATGTGGCATCCTAGTTGGATTGCCACTGGATCTGAGTGAGAAGTGTGCGTGGCACTTATACAATAATGCCACGTAAGCATGAATAGAAAAGAGTGACTTTTACCTTCTAACACGGCACAGCTCCTGTGCGGTACAAAGTATACTCTGATAAAGTAATAATTTACTGAAGATTGATGGAATGGTTATGTAATGGACATATTAACTAAGAGAAGGTAACCCTATAACCGCTAATCATGGACCTTTAAGGAAATTAAAAGCCAACCCACCGTTTCGGGAACAGTGATAAATACCTCTTAATTCACTGTTCCCTTTACCGTATTTCACCCTCACATCATCATTTTCTCTGACGATTGCGTGACCAAACAGGAGATTCTCGGTGACCCACCTTTCGTACTTTTTACTCTTTTGCTAGTGTCTGATCTTAAGCATCGGAGGGATAATCGGATAGATTAATCCTCCTTTGTTTCAGGTTGCACGAGAGCCCTAGTGGACGAGAGCTTGTTTCAGTCCCAGAGCCTACAAGTCCAGAGGTCTGTTAGTCCAGCAGCCTTCCAGCCAGAGGCTCAATACGTCGAGAGCTTTTCTGTTCCTCAACTCTCGACGTTCTATTAAATACATTCATTTCAGTGTGGTGACTCGGGAGATGCCCTAATCACCCCCTTGTATTCACCTTACTCTCTCTGTACTCTTGTACAACAATTTTGGGGCCGTACTGTGAGGGAGGCGTCTATCATGTCTGCATCAGGAAACATCTTTGAAGGCTACCCGAACCAGGCTCTTCGAGAGCCGACACCGGTGGGTCATCAGGACCCCACTCGTCACTGTATGAATGCGGACGAGTATGGAGGCATCTGGATAGAGGCCACTGACGATGACCTTTTAGCGAGCTCTACAGTCTAATCTCAAACGTGTAGTATGAATATGGCCAGCCTACTCTTTGCACCTCAGCGTAAACTCTTAGAGAGTGTAAACCCTAAGCTGAGATGCCTGCCAGACCATTCCAGCAAAGCTCAGACCAAGCAGTACTGAACGTTTGTTGCATGTCATAGGGGAGTTGGAAAAGGAAAGTCAAGTCAGGTATTCGAGTGGGCGTACAGTTACTCGAAACCCGATTCCAAACTGAAAACTATGGCGATTAAACAGGCCTACTCCAGCCAACAAGCCTCAATATTGAAAGGCCACGGCCAGGCCAAGCCTGCTTGTCTAAACCCTCCCCTGGCTACAGCATTTAGCGCGAACGTTGATCCAGCAGTCCGAACCTACTCCGAAAGGTCACAGTATGCAAGGAAAAAGTCGGCAGTATTCTTTCTCTAGCGGATTCATATTTTCCTAAAGCGCCCACTCAGCATGTTGTTTCCAACGCTACCGTCATGTGCTTCGGCGCTTATTGAGTGCTCAAGAAGGCCAATACTTCGAATAGATGGACTGTTCGTTCTGGTTGTGAGAGTCAGACATTAGAAAGCCAGAGCTTCCACACAACTCAACTGTCCACAGTATTCAGGCTCTGGATCGGACTCCTGTATCATGGCAAGTCCAACCTAATCAGTATTCCGAGGTGGAGAGCCCTACATGAGCTACGAGACCCTAGCCTCTTGAATATTATATACATTCTGGGGGAGAGAAGAGCATTCGCATTGGGGTCACCCCTTCTCAAGGTCAACCCTGCTTCTCGGGTCACCTGCCACTACCCAGGCTCAATGCGGTTAAGGTATCAACAGCCATCGATGTGGAAAGGCTCGAATCTGCGCTCACTTTTCAACTATCACCTCTCTCTGCATCTATTCATCTGCGCCCTAAGCCAAAGATCAAGTTCCCGAATCGCTTTCGTATGACGGAACGACAATCCGACGATCAGACTTGCTATGTACAAGCATTTGATGCTTACTAACCAGCGACGCATGCACATGGTGTCTTCTTCTCCGCGCAGCTATCGGGACATAGCTTCAAAGAGTGATTTTAATGGACTTCCCTCCAGGCGGTCTCACCACGAATTCACTGAAGAAGTTTCTGATGATCTTCCTCTCCCATTTCATGGGCTAACGCCAAGAAAAGAAAGTGCGAAGCTACACTCCTATCAGATCAAACAGCGACACACGGTGAGTTGCTTCGAAGCTATGTTAAGAGATTCAATCAGTGAAAGCTAATCCAGGACAGGGTCAGTTCCTCAGGATGTTGTTTTTGATAGCTTCATTCGGATGTCTTCAATGCATGACTTCAGATTTCAAAGTTTGATAATCAGTGAAAAAGAGGAGTTTGCACATTGCTATTGATTAAAAAGAATGTGTCCGATCTTGCGAGAGCTGTAAGATCACACTAGTCGACGCTGAAGAAGTCTTGTTCAGTGGTTCGAGGTGATCGGCGAGATGGTGAAGCGTCACCAGTATAGCTCGCCTAAGCCCTCGTGGCGGTTCCTCCCATAATTGCTGGTCAAACAAGGGGGGAGACCGACGAAGGGCAGAGTACCTGGTCTAGAATTTCAACGTCGAGAAACAGGAAGCGGTAATGGGAAGCAATGTCCTAGATGTAGGAGTCACTAAGCGATCCTCCATATCAGCATTAATTAAGGGAGATGCCAAAGCGACAGAGGTGAAATTGAAGATCTCCCACCAATGAAAAAAAGAAAAGAAAGTTTATGTTCGAGACAAGAATAAATTTTGCATAGTACCTCAAGACATGCGGGCATTATGCGAAATATTGTCACTGTTCCTCGAGGAACAGGCTCAGAATGAACTGGCCGACGAGGAAGTCCCGCGCTCTATTCATCGAAAGGCTCTAAGCTCAAAAATGGCCAACGGGGACTAGAGCCAAGGAATGATGGTGAAGCCGATACCGAAGTATGTGCCCATGATAGCTGGTGGGCTTAGTTTTCTGCAATTGGTGTCCCAAACAATCATGATGGCCCAGTTAAAGACTAACATCGCTAATGAAGTCTAAAGGTTGGCGAAGATATCGCCTTGTTCAGGCGCGATGAGTACTTTTCCAGAGGTCTAATATTCGCTCGAAGGTCAAAGGATTCCGTTCGTCTACCCACGATTTATCCATCCGTCATAGTTGGAGAATGAAAATGCGAATGTGAATGGTGAGGACGATGGATCCTCATTGATTACAGCATGTTAGATTGCTCTCTGATTTCAATAAGCTGGGTTTGTGCTCACCACAATGCTCAACATCACATGCACGAGTCTGATTGTCAAAGGCGCTGATCACCATCCCAATCTCGGTTCATTTGGGGTGTATGGCTGATATCACCCCGTAGGCATCGTTTACCCTCTCCATCGCGATTTGGCATCGGGGAATACATCAGGCATTTAAGAAAGTTCCTAAGTGGTACAACAGGACTCACGCTTTCTTATTAAATTATCTGGGATGTCCGACCGGAACTTCTCAATGTATCCAAATCCGTGATGCTGTTGACCCATTCAATGCTCCTCAAGTGGTCTGTGATGACCAATACAACGATATGGCTTCCCGATCATAGCTATGGGAGACCGAGCCAATCGATCTATTGAGAGTGCTATCTTACTACTATTCAACCCTTCTCGGGGGGGGAAGAAGGATGATTGTGATGTCAAACGTGCCCAGAAAATGAGGAAATCTGGAGATGTGTAATGACTGGTGCATGGGCTCACCAAGAAGATAAGGCTGTTCACTTGGTATCTATGTTCCTTCATACTCAAGCTCTCAAAGCCAGCGAAGATCCTCAGATGCCCTGGAAAGAATATTGTCCCTTGATCCACTAACTACCGAGACCTTTGCAAGACAGTAGGGTGTGAAAATCGACCTCGATCCTTCCTTTGGCAGAGAAGACATTCAATTGCCGATGTTAGAGGTATCAATGTGACTGTTTTCTTGCCTTTTCTGTGTCTGAAAGATGAACCAGAATCGATCCGTCGATTGTCCCAAGGCAATGCTCTAAAGTCCGACCACTCTGCACCTAAGCCCGTCAAGCAGAAAAAAAAGGAACCTTGGTCCGGTTAGAAGCCAAAGCGGCGGACGAGGATATTGAAAAATTACTAGAGCTGGCTTCATCAGGAAATCAAATAGCCATAGTATCCAATAGGTGGCAAAATGTCTCGTGATTTTAGTTACCATAGCTACAAGCCGGAATCTTACTGGCGCATGTTGTTCGATTTTACACCTGACACTTAGAAAGGCATGCCCAATGATCTCAATTCCCACTTCCGAGATAGACAATCTGGTCGCAATCTGTCATCCGCACCTGTCGACATCAAGTTATGACTTGTTTGATTGCTTTCTCGGTTTCACCAAATTCCCATGAATAGGGTCAGACCAGATAAGACTGCATTTGATGACATATAATGTCTTTATTGCTATACGTCATGCCTTTTGGGCCTACTGAATAGCCCTGCTACGTTCAACAGGTTGGGTTACTGCAGTCTTCTTTTTCAAGAGATTTGTCGGAATGTCGACGCATTATATTGATGAACATGATTCTCAAGCGAAGCAATTAGCCAATGATACACACCAGCATACGGATATTGAAGGAAACTTTTTGAAACGTCGATACACTATCCAGATTGAAACTAAACCCCTAATGAAGTGCAGTATTTGGGGTCACCTCTGGAAAATTTTTGGGATATTGGGTTGAGAGAGAGTGTATTGAGGCGATCCGGATAAGGGCAAGGCGTGCTCGAATGACTCACCCAGGAGTGTGAAGGAAGTTAACAAGTTGACAGGATTTTTGGCTGCTTTAGGCAGGTTCTCTCGAAATCGGGAGATAAATGTCAACCTTCTCTTCAGGGCTATCAAGAAGAACGTTAAGTTCGAATGGACCCGGAAGCTGAGCGAGGCTCTACCAAAATCAAAGAACTACCTCCATCCTCCCTCGTGCTGTAAGTCTGGTTGGGGGAAGCCTTTATATGTAGCCCCGTGTGTTTTCCCAACATGCTGTCTCTGCAGTTTTTGGTAGCCGAAGGGAAGGTGCTCAATTCCTGATACTTTCATCAGCCATGTTACAAAGTGCTGAAATTCGATATCCCACGCAGAAAGTTGGGCTTGCCTTGCTTAAGGCAAGTCAAAGCTTCGACTTATTTTGCTGCCCACAAGATTGTGGTATATACAGAAGTCAACCGATCAAGGACTCTCTCACTCGATGGAACTTCGGTAGAATGTTGAAATGGGCAATCTGGTTGAATGGATTTCGATATAGTTATGGAGCCAGACGAGCCAATCAGGGGCAAGCATTGGCTGATTTTTTGTCGAGCTAACTAAGAACCTCCCCCACCAGAGGGCATAAACCGAATGTCTGGAAATTATGTGTGGATGGGTCAGCCACTCAGGATGGTTTGTGGGGCAGGTAAAAAAGTTTCGCTCTCCAGAGGGTGAGTTATAATACGCCATTAAGTTTTAATTTCAAGCTACAAACGAAGCAGAGTATGAGGCCTTGATTGCAGGATCCAGATGTTGCAAAGCTGCAGGGCACGTCGAATTGAGGCAATGTCTGACTTCTCACCATCGTCAGCCAAGTCAATGGAGAATATGAGGCCAGAGATCCCAAGAATGTTGAAGTACATGGAAATGGTTAAGGGCAGAAACCAAGGAGTTGGACACTTTATTGCTACAAGTGATAGATCAGAAAACAATCAGGCGGATGCTCTTTCTAAATTAGGCCGCTCCGCAACCGGGGAAACACCCCTCGAACAGTCTTTTGGGAAGTTAAGACAGACGAAGAGTATTGACGATCTAGAAAGCAGTCAAACTTCATCGACAGAAGTAATCTATGGATGAATGCCTAATCGTCGAATACAAGGTGACTGGAACTCTCCATCTGATCATTAGAGGCAAAGTAATGTCAGCACTGGGACTCTTGGTTTCGTTTCCGGTTGGAAAGGGCATTATAAACAAGAAGTCTACAGTCTCCGTTGTTGAAGTGCTAACACCCAGAAAGGGGGCAGAGCTATAGCTGATGTTCACGAAGGGTATTGTGATACATATCGTGCCAGGTGCACTCGCAGAAAGACTTAAGGACTGGCTATTTCTGGGCCCACGTACGATTCAGCAAAGATGCTCGGAGTTGGTGTAAAAAATGTGTTAAGTGTCAGATTTCATCCAAAC
Organism: Bassia scoparia; assembly: GCA_008642245.1. Classification (NCBI taxonomy): domain Eukaryota; kingdom Viridiplantae; phylum Streptophyta; class Magnoliopsida; order Caryophyllales; family Amaranthaceae; genus Bassia; species Bassia scoparia. Next base: position 15,924 of record SNQN01003596.1, on the reverse strand, counting down.
TACCCCGTCGACCCCCATGGTTAACTCCTGTGTTAATATTCCTTAACCATTCGCCAGTGGGGCATGACAGTTCTGGAGACCATCCCCACTAAGCTTCGGGGAACGAAGTATGTATAGTTGCCGTCGCTACTTACTAGTGGTTGAAGCTGAGCCGGTGAAGGGCATCAAGACCTCAAGACATCAAGAATTCATATGGAAACAATATAATCATCAGATTTGGTGTGCCCCGGTCTATAGCTTTGATATGCCTCAGTTTGAGTGTACTAAGCAAGGAATGGCTGGGAAGATTGCTGGGGGATAGCAGGGCATTTTGCTCGGTTGCCCATCCACCAGGCAAATGGGACAGGTCGAGCATCAACAAGACTATCGTCTCACAGGCATATAAAAAAAGAAGCTGGAACTGCCAAAGGTCTGGTGGTGCAGAAGATTTTTTAATGTGCTCTGGTCATTTGTCGAACTACAGGAGAAGGATCTTACGGGGAGACCCCGTTTATGCCTCGTCTATGGCTCAGAAGCTGTTCGCCTATCGAGGTATAAGTGAGCATCCTTGAGAAGGTCATGTTTATATTGACGAAGCGGCCAATTGCGTCAGCTTTGCGCCACAACTTGGATCTGATTCCAGAAACAAGGGGCAATGCTTTACCCGACAGCAGCTTTATAAGTTGCGAATGTCAGAGATTAGTATTAACAAGCGAGTGGGCAAAAGAGAAGCTCAAAAGTGGGTGATCTGGTTTGTGCGAAAATGGAGCTGTCGGCAGATTAGAGAAGATGGGAAATTAACCCCCAACTGGGAAGGACTTATAAAATCGTCGAGGCTCTAAGGGAGGGCACATCAAGTGGAGTCCATGGATGGCCGGCATTACCGAGAATGGAACACTTGATAATATTCGGAAATTTTTGTATAAGTGACGCATGTAATCAAGCTCACGAGCTTCTAAATAAAAGGAAATTCGATAATTCTTCCAATTCCTCTATCTTAAGTCCTATCAATCTAGGGCAGCAGACGTAAGTCTTTTCTCCTATAAAGCAGTCGAAGACGCCTAATATAGGTGGCAATTTACATAAGTCTTCTCTCTATAAAGGCAGTCGAAAGACCCTTATTGATGGGCAATTTACATAAGTCTTTCTCTATAAGCAGGTCGAAAGACCTTATTATAGGGCATTTTACGTAAGTCTTTCTCCCGTATAAAGCAGTCAAAAACCCTTATTTTTAGGGCCATTTACACAAGTTTACACAGACGAGTAGGGCAATTCGTTTATCTCCTTAATCGTAGGGAAAATAATTCCAAGTTTAAGGGCATCAGTATGATTGAGTTGATTAACACCCTACAAAGGTCTTAAGTCAATCAAAATAAATTAAAGAAAAAAAAATTCAACGTAAACTTGATATTTTGGTCCATAGTACATGGTCGAACCAGAGATGGGTATTTTAACAAACCCTTACCTCACTACACTCGACAAGTAAAGCTCGAAAGCTTCGAATAAATAAACAATCGATGTGGAGATTGTATATTTTAGACTAACATGCAAATGAATCTGACTCGACTAAATCTAAAGGTCGAATTGAGGAATTATACTTTCTCTCAATAATTGAAGTCGGAATAATGGGTCTCGACATAACCAAGATCGAAAGGTTTAACATCGACGAAAGTACCTTTCGATCAGAATCACATGTCGATTGGATAGAAGGTATAGTTTGCAAATAATCCAAGATTAAGGGCAATCAATATGTATTGATTGGACTTAACCCCCTAATGGGCTTTAAGTCAATCAACATTTTCTCAAATCATGTAATCTTGGACATTTTTGCTAAATTCATTGACCTATGGACGTTTCGTCACTTGTAACAATCTGGGGAAGATAATTGCTTAAGGCTGATTCATGGGTTTTTGTTGAAAAATCAATTAGCGTATGTGATTTAGGCAATTATACAAGTTGTGATCGTTTAATGAGACTCGTTTGTCTAATGAGATCAGATTTGCGAAGCACAAGATTAGTGAAATAAAAGCAACTGGGGGTGACTCGTCTGTTCTTAGGACAGAACGAAACATCACCATGAATAAAATCTTCAAGCAGAAAGTGTTTTGTGTTGCAGAATAAGTAAGAATATTCAAATTAACAGACAGATAGCATAAGTTTGAAGTATGGAAATGAAAAGACGAGAGCCTCAGTTGTCGACGGTAGACTCTTTTCCTCAGGCGCCGAGTCCTGCTCTGTCCCTCGACCTCCGCTGGGATGCTGGAGCATCACCACCCTTGGCCCTGCTGAGCAAATTACATCGTCATTCCCGACGGACGAGCCAGATCCTCGGCTTTCTTCTTCCTCTGAACTGGATCCTCAAGTGCCAAGAACATTGCATTTATAATTCGGAGGAGGGGAGGTCTTCAAGTCGATGCAGTCCTGCTGGGCCCTTAAGCTTACGAGCGTTGTGGCATGGCCTCCGTC
>SNQN01003595.1:18102-29869 GCA_008642245.1 Bassia scoparia | reverse complement strand
CATAATAATGATTAACACATAATCATACTTTGATAAACATACTTTGATAAACACAATCATACTTTGATAACTAATCATACTTTGATAACTAATCAACGAAATCTTAGTAATGCCCAACAAAAAACTAGAAAATTAATCAACATACTAACTACTATACTTATTAGCAGATCACATTAAATGATTAAATTATGAAATAATGACAAACATGCTATGTAAAAACAACTCCAATTCACAGAAATACAAAACAGAAAGTAAAACTGAACTAATTTAACTAGAACAATAAAACAGAACTACCTTATCATAATAATGATTAGCACATAATCATACTTTGATAAAAATACTTTGATAAACACAATCATATTTTGATAAACATAATCATACTTTGATAAACATACTTTAATAATGGAACACAATTAGACTTTGATAAACACACAGTATTGGCCGAAACCTCCAAAATTACACAACAATGACGGCGTTACTTACCTCGCTCCCCTTCACACCAATGTAGTCACCGTCCTTGACACCCGAGTTTTCGACGGTCGTCTCCGGGGTGATGGTGCATCCAGTGCAATGTAGGACAATCTTGTCTGGTGTAGTATCGAGCTTTTTTGAATAGTCGTCGAAGATATGCTTGAAACGGTCTCCCGGATTCATCTCATACCACACCCCCTCATCATCAGAATGACCACTGTAGACAAGGACAGAGATGTGGGTGATGAATTCAATCTCCTCGCTAGAGCATACATCTTCTTCAACCTTTTGTCCAACGGATGGTGTCTCAAGAATCTGTTTTTGGATTTCRGGACAAAATTTTGAGACAACCTTRCCCAGAATCTTGTCCACCTCTGATAATCCATCATAGAAGAGTTTCATATCACGCTCGAACTTCTCCTTTTTAACCTCAAAGGAAGACTCTGTGCTCTGGCTCGAAGCTTCAGCGAACTCCAAGAACCTTCTGAGCTTTTTGTTGATTGCCTTTGCGGATAGCTCTCGGTGTGTTGGTTTCTTGTTCCTYGATGGACAATTTGCTCCAATTTGAATACCTGTAGACTTGACACTAGGAGGGCTTTGGGAATTTTGAGATGGAATCCTCCTATTTGCTAAGCTCTTTCCTTTCCTTTTCCTCTCATTCCTCTCAAACGTGTTCATTGAACTAGAACCCATGCTCTCTCCTTTTGTTTGAATTCAAGATGAGATACAACTTAGGGATGAAGACTATTGAAGGGAGGCATGAAAAGTCAGTGAGATGAGGTTCTCTGCTTTTATACATGGGGTGAATGACTACAGTTAGGGTTTCGTTGATCCTTATTGTTTGTTAATTACTGATAATCATCATACACTAAGTACAATAAGTAGAGGAATTAGTGGCATAGTAATACACGTGGTCCTGTGATAGTTCGAAAAGTGTCTCAGATTGTACTTTTCCTAGTCTTTTTTATTTATTTGTTAATGCATAATGAAACTCCAAATTAAATTTAATTCATTTTTCAAAAAATAGCTAGAAGTCCAATGAAATAAGTCAGTCCATCACCAGTAATGACCCAGCCCATTATTGTTAAAAAACCAGTCTACCACGTTTGCATGTCTAAACTTTGGACCCTTTTTTTAATATATTTTTGAGTGTTAATTAAATTTATAATTCATTAAAAAGTAATTAATTCTTTTGAATTTATGTCAACGCAAGTAATCTCCCAATGTTCTTGATGTATTAAGGAATTTTTTTTATTTTATTGTTACTGTTACTATAAAGTAATATAATTAGCACTAATAATATGAAACCTTGATATTAAATACAGGTGCATCATTAAACCAAAATGATTCCAAATTTCATATTACCCATTTATTCAGAATTTGCTTTTGTTGGTTTGAAATTTGTTTTGTAGCCACTGTCCCACAAATAAATTCCGAATCGAATTAGTAATCTAAATTTAGAAAAAAACAACAATAAAACGGTACAAATGTAGAAAACTCGTTGAGAATCCGATCATCAACGTAATCAAAATCCTATTTACTATGATTACTTAAGTAGTAATGCCGTCAAAGCACTAATCTAAATTATGACTAGAATCATATTAAATCGCTACAATTTTAGAAAACTCGTTGTTAAGCCGATGTTTACAATAGATTTTGAGAGAATTTGGATTAAAATACTAAAAGGCAGTTCAACCGATCATTATCATAATCAAAAGACTCTTTACTACCATTACTTAAGTATTAATGGCGTCGAAATCGTGGCAGATTTTTATAAGTACGTTTCAAATTCACAATCGAGGCACTAATCTAAATTTGACTAAAATCATATTAAATCGGTACTATTGTAGAAAACTCGTTGTTAATCCGATGTTTACAATAGATTTTGAGAGAATTTGGATTAAAATACTAAAAGGCAGTTCAACCGATCATTATCATAATCATAAGACTCTTTCCTACCATTACTTAAGTAGTAATGGCGTCGAAATCGTGACAGATGTTTATAAGTACGTTTCAAATTCATAATCGAGGCACTAATCTAAATTTGACTAAAATCATATTAAATCGGTACTATTTTAGAAAACTCGTTGATAATCCGATGTTTACAATACATTTTGAGAGAATTTGGATTAAAATATTGAAAGGCTATTCAACCGATCATCATCATAATCAAAAGACTCTTTACTATGATTACTTAAGTAGTAATGGCGTCGAAATCGTGTTCGACGGTTAAAATTTTGGTTTTAAATTCAAAATCGAAGCACTAATCTAAATTTCACTAAAATCTAATTAGAACGGTACTAATTTAGAAAACTCGTTGATAGTCCGATGTGTTCAATACAATTTGTAAATTTTTGATTAAAATATTGAAAGGCTGTTCAACCGATCATCATCATAATCAAAAGACTCCTTACTATGATTACTTAAGCTGTAATGGCTTTGAAATCGTGGCAGACGTTTAAAGGTAGGTTTGAATTTCAAAATCGAAGCACTAATCTAAATTTCACTAAAATCTAATTAGAACGGTACTAATTTAGAAAACTCGTTGATAGTCCTATGTGTTCAACACAATTTGTAAATTTTTGATTAAAATATTGAAAGGCTGTTCAACCGATCATCATCATAATCAGAAGACTCCTTACTATGATTACTTAAGTTGTAATGGCGTCGAAATCGTGGCAGACGTTTAAAGGTAGGTTTGAAATTCAAAATCGAAGCACTAATCTAAATTTCACTAAAATCTAATTAGAGCGGTACTAATTTAGAAAACTCGTTGACAGTTCGATGTCTTCAATACAATTTGCAAATTTGGATTAAAATATTGAAAGGCTATTCAACCGATCATCATCATAATCAAAAGACTCCTTACTATGATTACATAAGTAATAATGGCGTCGAAATCGTGTTAGACGGTTAAAAGTTGGTTTTAAATTCAAAATCGAACCACTAATCTAAGTGTAACTAAAATCTAATTAGAACGGTACTAATTTAGAAAACTCATTGATAGTCCTATGTGTTCAATAGAATTTGCAAATTTTATAAATCAAATTAGAACGGTACTATTTTAGAAAACTCGTTGATGATCAATGTAAGATTAACTTGATTATGCGAACCTTCAATTTTATTTTGCTATTTTGTAGGAACAAAATAATACGATTTAAATTAAGTTATTCAGTTTAATTGAAATTCATAATATTCACCCTTTAGAAAGACATAAAACGAATATCAATCCTTGGATTAAATAAGACTAACGGTTGAGATTTGCCTGCCATTCTCCTCACACGGATTGCCAACATAAGCATTAATCTGCAGATTGGCGCTGTAACTTTTGGCTATCGGTGGGAAAGTTTTTGAAATTTTGGAAAGTGAGAATTGGCGGGTAAACATGAATTTTTTCCCACAGATAACATATACCCATCCACCTAAGTTGTAGTCAGAAAGCAATTCTTATCACCCCCCTGCCACGAAGAACATACACCCATCCATCAGAAACATAAAGATTTCACCTCCAAAAAATCAACATGAACACCTCCATTCCGAACAAATCAAAAATCCAAGAAAGCCCAACCATTATCACACTTATGGACCGACTTAGAAACAATTCTAAAGAATTGGAATTCACATCTTACACATATTTCGAGCAAACCAGCAATGGTAGGAAAAATTTAACTTCCAAACAAATCTATGAAATTTGCATTCACCCAAATGGAAGACTGCTGGAGTCACACAAGGGATTGAAAATGGTGTCAGAAGATGGCATACCCAAACCTGGGCATCTTCCAAACTTCAACGACATGKTAGGTATGGTCGATCTAGAAAAGTTGCAACAAAAACTGGAAATTATTGCTTATAGAAGCAATGAATCACATGTATTAGAAATTTTTTTTTTTGAGAAAATAGCAGACCCTATTCCAGATCTGACCTTGAAAAATTCAACATACGAGATGGGCAACAAGACCATCGTGGTTGAGATTGGTAGCTTCTCGGACGCAGTTCAGGTATTCACAATTAAACCTAACTTAAAAACAATATCAATTGAGGTGATTAGAAAATGTTTGATTATGTATCCAATTGTGCGTGTAAACGCTGTGCGAATGACTCCATCATACAACTCTACTCAAACAAATGTTGGATTAGGTACGGTTGTAATATGGAATGCGAGGGGATTAGCAAGGCCATCGTTTAAGGCAAACCTCAGAAGATTGTTGGCAATTAATGATCCCATTGTGATGTTGATTACAGAGGTAAGGGTTTCTGAAAAGAATTTCAGGGTAATAGCAGAAGAAGCAGGATTACAATTAAGTGCGGATATAGTTGAATCCTTGGGTGTTGGTGGTGGAGTGGCAGTTTTATGGAATCAAAAATTGATTGAGTGTGAATGTAGAGCAGGGGAAATGGATAGCTCGACTGCAATGACTTGTGAGATTAAGGTAACAAGTGATTAATTTCATTTAAGTTGGATTATTTATTAAAAAAAATTTAAATTAAATTAAATATTCATAATTCACTTACCCAGCAAATTTTCAAATACAGGTAATCCATGGTGATGCAGGCTAACAAGCAAAAGTACTACAAATCCCTGTTTGGTTGAACGGATGGATATCAGAAAGGTTGTAGTAATTTCACATTGGAGTGTTAGTTATTGTCTTCTTGTATTGATCGACATCGATTGTTTTCACTGAAACAATGGCTGTGGTTAATGCCCAGTTTGGAGCATCACACAACCTTAAAAGAGTAATGTATGATTCGTATTTCATATTGTATTCTACATAGATGTTGTTATGATTTGTTTAAGCTAATTGGGCCAACCACATTAACCTTTGCGCACAAGGGGCCTATTCAAATTAGCGACAAAACAAACCAGTACATAATTTTCAATAATTTAGTACATAATATAGGAACCATATTTGTAGGGAAATTGAATTACAAATGAAGCATGACAACAAACCTGAATCGTAAAATACACAATCCCATATGTTTACTAGATGAGAAGCCTGACATTACAATGACTTACAAATTTTAGTCCAAAGCAATGAATTCCCATCACATTACAAAAGAGTCGCATACAACCATTCTTAACTATTTGTTAGTTAAGGTTCAAATTAGGATCAACATCTTCAAAATGGAGCTCATTTCTACAAACAAACTCATCCTCTGCTTCGACGGAAGGCTAAGATTGTCCAAGGTTCACGGCAAAAGAAACCGTCTTCCTCCGCTTAACCTACGGTCCAAATTATGAAAATGTTGCAAATTAATTTAAGGAACCAAGTATTTTATCAAAGTGAAATGTATCGGACCATGAAAAAGAGTGGCATAAGTTAACAGTTTCCTGATTTCTTCTTCTTAACTAATTACCTTTAACACAAAATTAGTTTTACTAATGACATTGCAATTGAATCTCTTTTGAATATTGGTACAACAAGGCAAAAAAACAACATACTCAGAGTGTAACAAGAACAGTGGATCAGTTGTAATACACAGATTAAAAATAAATTGGCCCCAAGTAAAAGACACTTACTGGCATTTTTTGACGATCAATCACGACATCGTCTCGATTCAAAGCATGCTGTTAAGTAAAAGAAAGCAGGTAAGGAATTACACTTTTTAAATTATTCCTAACATTTAACACAAATGCAAGCAAAAACGTGTACTTACTTGTTGGCTGTTCAATGGAGGATCGGTCAAAAGATTCGTCATCCACTACCTTCGATGTACTTGCCTTTGGAGGCCTACCATGCTTCTTCTTAGAATCTGTTGAGCTGCCCTTTTTTTTATTATACCATCCGGTTTCAAAAGAAGACTTATACCTCGATCCTCTTGGCCGACCCCTTTTTTTGAGAATAGGAGGGTCCTTAACGGAATGTGTGGCTGAATTACAGCTGCAGGGAGTTTGACCACCAGAAAATACGGGCGAATATGGGCGCAAAGTGAAGGTGTCATTATAGAACCATCGCTTGCATTAGTTACATTCGCTGCCTGTGCTGGAACACTGGAATCAAAATTATAGTCAACGTTCGACTGAGCAACCGATGGTGTATTGTTGGAGGTTTGTTGTTTTTCCAGGTTCCCTCGCAACTCATCCATTATTCTATGCAGACCCTTGACAACAATATCAGTACCTTGATCAGTCTTCGAAGCAAGCTCAGTCACAGGTTCAAAGGCAACAGACAAAGTYTGGAGACGTTCCACTTGTTTCGTCCGCGAGAGATCATGGTATGCAACCTTAACAGCCATGTGCTTTCTCTCRACATCTTTCCTCCACCGCCGTAGTATGAATTTGGGCGGGATTTCTTCAACCTGCAATTTATCGTAGACCCGTACGAGATGCCTACACATAATWCCATCTGTRTGAAATTTAAAACAATTACAGCTCGCATCACGAGTAGTCACGTTGAAATCAACACAAAAACTAGTCCTTTTGTCRGTAACCTTCCACTTATCATCATCCTTTGARTTCACCCACACCCTATCTTGAATAACGAACTTAATATTCTCAGAATCAACCTTTTGCTCACCATCAACCATCACGTAAGTCATCCTTTGACACTCTTGTTGAAATCGAARGAAGATATTGCTAGTGTAATACTTCCGGAATAAMCGTTCCAATTTYTATGRCGTGCAAAGATATTGCTTCAGAACTTCATTGTTCAGGTCGGCTTGWATCTCCTGGGCTATACGCTTTTCAACGGCTTGTATGTACTTCTCTCCAAACTCACAAAATGGGGTGTCACGGGTGAGGTACTGGTCAAAGAAGCTATTGATGCTTTCACAACGTTGTGTGGATCGCATTCCGGCCCAGAAATGGTCMGTCATGTAGCATGGGACCCACATATGARGCTCTTCYAACAAATGAGACAYCCATTCATTTGACTCCAACTGGAACTTGACAATAAACTCGTGCCAACGGACCTCAAAATCAAACGGGCCCAAACTATTATAYACGYCATCACGAATGGCATCCTTAATTTCAACGTACCTTAAAGACATGTGGCAGAATAAGTACATAAAACCGTAGTGGAAAAAGACATAAACCAAAATCAATTAAATTACATGTATTAGTTAACTACCTTTCGTGATACRCGAGCTTGTATGGGAGCTTCTGCAAGATGTGCCATAYGCACCATCGGTGTCTAGTCTTTGGCATCACATCCTCGAGTGGTTTTCTCATTGCCGCAGCCTGGTCTGTTAGTATTCCACCAGGTGCAACACCWTTCATAKACTGCAACCACTGCGTGAAAACCCACTCGAACGTGTCTGAGTCCTCATTGGAGATTAAAGCACAACCAAACAATATGGTCTGCCCGTGATGGTTAACACCGACAAAATTGGCAAAGGGAAGKGCATATTGGTTAGTAAGATATGTGGTGTCGAAACATACCACATCAGAAAACTCCTCGTAYGCCGCAACACTACGWGGATCAACCCAAAAAATATCCTTCATGTAMCCTTCYGAATCAAGCCTATGAGTGTGGAAGAAGCTTGGATTGTCCCTTCGCATCCTATCAAAGTAAGAAATAAGTGCATTCGTGTCACCGCCCTGCATTTTTAACCTTCGATGCTCATGGACAACATGTCTTATATCYGCTTCTYTGAATGGCATGTTCTGAAAACCTCCACGCTCATGTGCTATACAGTTGACAATCTTGGATACAGGAACACCAGCATGATAGTCACTCAAAATCCTCCGGCGTAACGAGTCATCAAGAGATTCCATGCGATACTCCTTTACCATTTTTGTATGCTTGGGTTTGGGTGTATGATTAGTGTGTTCCAATATAACACTACGAATTACCCATTCCTTAGCCGGTGTAATTGTGGCATACACCTTGGCTTGGCAAAAGCACTTCTTGGACTTCCYCCTACGAGGAAATCCACCATCAACACCATTGTTGGCGGTATCACCTGGAGCCTTAAACGCTTACTTTGACTTGCGTTTAGCTAGTGCATCAGGATCTCCAAAACAAGAACACCTCCAAGTTGTCGCCCGCCTTTCTTTCCCGGTCCTGTAAGACCCTTGGYGTCTAATCACCCCAAAACCAACTGACTTAGCGTACTCCTTGTAAAATTTCTCAAGGTCTAACATTGTTTTAAACAACATCCCTACGACGGGCACAGCAACTGAGGACTGAGGCACATTGAAAGTTTGAGGAGACAAAGTCTCAGTCTCAACATTGACATGCTTGGACCTCAGTCGAGGACTCCGTCTAGGAGTAGTCTGGTTTGAACATCTATCTACAGGCATCGTCTCAACACCATTGCATCTCGGGGACACAGGGTACACAGGTAAAACAACATTGCCAGTTGAAGATGTTGCTGGCAAGAAATACACAAATCAACCACACACGGAGGAAATGGAAATTTTTGCATTGAACATAAATTAATACAGTAAGACATGCAACATCAGCATTCTAGAATTCAAGATTGATTCCATCGACATAATTCAAGGCTATATATGAACAAAGATGAGAGACAACTCATTAGGTCAGACTACATGTTTGGGAGCATTACGGTAAATCAAACTTAATTAAAATATAAGACATAAAAAACACCATTTACACAGCACAATCAACAACTACATGAACAAAACAAGTCCTAAATTTTACAACTAAAAGATTAATTGCAATTACAGTATGCGAAGATTACTAAGGGTAATTTCTAAATAACTTGAATCGGAACTATACAAAACAATCGAGAGTCACCAAGAGCAGCACAAGATAGAGGAAGAAGACAACACCGCAATTTCCTAACAGTCTTGGCTAACAAGCAGAAAATAAATCCATATATAGTACAACTTGGGGTTCAACATTGAAATTCAAACGATAGGTGTGACAACTTACTGTTCTGAAGCCGAGTTGGACTCTCCGGCAACGGATCGCCAGTTGACACTGACAAAGCAGACATCTATACTTCAGCAGAATACAAGCAGAAATGAAGAAAAATAAAAACGAATTTTGGATAATTAGTGAAAGGACTGGGAAAGGAAGGGGGAGACCAAACTATTGAGCAGTCAAACATAGAACAAGAGTTAAACCAGGGTTAAAAAAAACGGTAACCTAATGCGTATTACGTGACGGTAACAAAACGGCAAAAACAACATCCAATAAAAGATGCACGTGCAATGACCGAAGATTTCCAAAATATTACAATACAGCCACAGGATTGATTTCATAAAACAATCCTAGAGATTGTTCTGAAATTACCCAAAAAATTTGATGTTTTTGTTTTAAATTCTTTTTTTATTCTGATTTTGAAAGAAAAATTTATTTTTTGGCCACAATATTGTTTTATTTGGTTTAGATCTAGAAATTTTTGTTTTGATTTTTCATTTTCTTGTGTTTTGGGGGGTTTAGATCTAGTTTTTTTTGTTTTTTTCCCCAAATTGTAATCTTTTAATACTAGGGTTTTCTAATCTCTGATTTATGTTTTGGGTTTTTAAATAATTAATTGAAGAAGAAGAGAAATGACGACAGTACCAGGATCTTTGGTGTGGGGGATTGTGAAGAAGAACAACAACTTGGTTAAGAAGTTCGGTTATGGAAGCGCTAAAGTTCAATTTAGCAAGGAAAGCTACAACCTTTACAACGTTCACTCTTACAAGTATTCTGGTAATCGTCATTTCTTGATATGTTTCTATTAATTTTGATTAATTCATTGTATATTTGAGCTTTTGTGACACTTTGTTTGTTTTAATTGATGTGAGATTTTCTGAGTATCTGTGAATAATGGTTTGATTGTTTGGAATTAGAACTTGCGATGAAGTTTTTGGTTAGATCTAGTCTTGRAGTATATGCTTCTGATACCTCCATTGGAGTTTTATTTGACTGTTATGTATACATATGCTTTTTCTCAAATTCCACTAGTTGATTAGGTTTGAAGCTAAGTTCTTTTAATTGGTTGGTGATTGATTGCTTACAATAATGAACCTAGAATTGGTTTACTATTCATTGTAACCCGTTTACCTTTCCTATTTAAAAAAAACCTAGAGTCGGCATTCTTATGTTTCGGGGTTGCGCCTTAAATTTTGTGATTGGAACCTGATTTGTATGATTACAATAAGCTAAGTTAGTTAATTAGCTTTATATCCCTTGTGCTATACATTGGTGGTGCGAGTGTAAAAATCGGATCATTGGGAAATAATCTTGAGACTTGAGATGATGATCTCTATTTTCTTTCTTCCACGATATATTCTTATTTGTTTAATTCATCATCATTTTCGTGATAAAATAAGAAAGCAAGTAATCAAACACAAGCATACAAGTACAACCCACTATTTTCTTTAATCGTTTGAATAAAACAGTGATGTGATGGATGAATTGTATTATCTGACTAGGAAAGTACATCATCCTCTAAATGATGAATATTGGTCCTATTTATAATTTATAAAATTGGGGTCATGCAAAATGGTAGCCATATATGTTTGTCTTCGTCCATTTTGAGGCGTGGGAAATAGTTGAACCATTTTCATATAATATTGTTGTATTCTGTACCATCCATGTGATTTATGAACTGTCGTCTATTTCCACAACTTTAAATCAAAAGTAGCTTTACTTAATGATTTCAGCGCTTGTGGTTCTCTAATCTCTTGCTGTTTTATCTGTTGATTGGGCTGTTTTACTATATGCCCAGCTTCTTTTCTTCCAGATGCAGTGTAGTTATAGCAAAAAGAAATCATCCAGTTCACATCAACTCATTTAACTCTATATATATGCTTATGAGATATTAAGGATTATATATTTATATGGTCTCTTGGTGCAGTGAAATAGCTTCATTTTTGCAGTGTGTCTATACTTTTCTTTCTCTTGATTTTATTATAGTTCTTTCCTGATATCTAATATTTTAATTTTTTGTTCTTCTCACAAAGTTTCAATTACGGCCTTTCTGACATCTGGACAAATGATGAAGCAGTTTAGGATGCCTTGCATGTGCGCAAGGTATCGAAATTTAATCAATTTTATTTTGGGCATGATGTAACATTATTTATTTCATGTTTTGACTGCTCAACTAAGTTAATCCTTACAGGCATCTGTTCTGTATAAGTTTAGAATTGTGGCCTCATTGATTTCAACGTTAAAAAATAAAGTTCATGAAATAACTCAATGAGTGCAAACTAGTGAAGCTAAGGGCCAATAATGTCATATAATGGCCACAGGTTGCCCATGTCACAGAAAAATAAGTCAGGGGGTAATAGGTTCATATAAGTTAAAGTAGGTTTAGGTTAGCGTACCTAAAAGGAGAAGTATGGCTAAAACAATGAAACCTTAATTGAGTCTGTGTTTTGAGCTTATTTTGTTTATTT